>JAOXJP010048110.1:0-14486 GCA_025762735.1 Platanus orientalis
TAGGGAGAAATATTCAGTCTAGGATAAACGTGAATTGATTGGACATGCAAATCTGGATCCAGTGTTTTTGATAAAGTATTTGTCAAAATGATTTTCAATATTATATTTATTAAATAAATAAATATTTTGAAAAATTTTTTATTAAGAAATGTTTTCAATGTCCAATTAATCCATTAATGTCCTAGAGATTATTTTCCAATAACCAAAAAATTCCAATGTATTGTACTAATGTTGCATAATTGAAAATAAACCTTTTTTTTTTTTTAAAGTAATCAAAGGAGTATTAATTCTTAAGGATTACCACACAATATACGCATGTCTACCAAACGAAAAAGAAAAAATCTTTAAAATGATAGTTGAGCTATACTAAATACGTATGGACCGTTGAAAGAAAGAAAGTAATAGAAGAGCTTCCTTCCCAACAAGATCAGAGAAGGATGATGATGGGTATGCATGCATGCACGGTGGCACGTGTATGACCATGAAAGGAAACAACCAATTATCTCTACTAGATTTTTCGTACAACTCGCATGAAGATACTCATATTAAATGCATAATTCAGTATTCCGTTTCTTCATCTTTTTACCCGTATCTTGTCTTTATTAATAATATTTGATTAATTATTTAATTTTATTCCTTTTGACCACATAATAACACTGCCTGTATACCATATTTCATGCCCCATTACACGTCTATTCATGCAACATCTTATTACTATTTAATCAATTTTATAAATATAAATCCCATTATGGTATACTTTATGTCATATGACACCATTCAATCAACCTACAAATCTCACGTCATCTTAACACATGTTAGCACAGTAAAACCAACGTATCGGGAAACTAGGGGTGACAATTCGCGTTGGCGGGTCGGGTTTGTGCCAAAGTGGGTTGACGAACATCTTTGGGTTATTTGATTCGATTCGACTGGTTCAGATTGAATAATATATGAAACAGGCCTATCCAAAAAAAGGAATTTGATCCCTTTGACTTAGGCTAGTCCAAGTCATAATCATATGCAAGCCATTGGATCTGATTTTGATTTGAAAATAGTTGTTGATGTTGAAGAGAATTGAAACGGGGGCTTCATGTGAGATTTTGAAATTTCAAGATTTTTTTTGGTTGGACAAAATTCATTATCAAGTTTTTTGGGATTTTCTTCAAGCATTAAAGCCTATGAGTAAGCAATCGTCTGAGGATTCTCTTGATGAGTTGGAGGAACGCCCGATATTGAATTTGAATGAAAATTTAACATCATCAAATTTGTTTGGCTGTCCACATGGCACGGTCCTGTTGGAAATAGATTTTGAATTGGGTAGAATTTGAAGAGGCACCAACTTCTTGCCTCACTGGATAAGGTTGGTTACCAAGATTATCAATATTTAAGGGATTTGTTTCCAACATTAATTCCCTTCAAGAATCAACTATCCTCTTGATATTGAACAGATACGTTGATTGCCTAATATGGATTTTGAATAATCTTTAGAAATCATCAAATCGGGTTGGTTATCCATGTGGCATGCCTACTATATCATCATTATTGTTTCAACTACGTATAATTTATCTTACTAGCAAGTGCATCCGTGCAAAGACAAGTGTGACAGAGTGGTTCCCACCACAAACAAATGACGTATCCAAGTATCCATTAAATATTTGGGGTTGGATGCCATCAGTCCATCGGTCTAGTAGGAGAAACTCTTGTTTCATCTACCGCTGACTCTCGTCATTACCTGTTGCCCCTACAACACCTCAGGTGAATACGCTTAAGGTATCAACAACAACGAGTACGACCATGGCAATGACTCAAAGTGCCTTGCCAAACGGTTCTTATTTGTTTTGTTTATTTTTCGAAACGTGTAAAAGTGAACTGTCGGAATTGCCAAACATCCACGCCTATTTGGCCATACCTCAGTCCATGGTGGCGAAAGCGTTCAGGACTAATGAAACACTGTCTTCCTTAAAAGCCTAAATAACAGATTCCCTTGTATTGTTTATGAATCTGCTCATGTGGGGTTAGGGCATGTATGTATTTGGTGAGATCTTCAAGCCCAAACATCTGATATCCTAGTGTGTACCACCCTACGTGTTCAAGTTGATAGCACGTGCTGGTGTTAATGTTTTTATATATGGGGTGACACAAATCAGCGTTCATTCTTTGTTTCCATATTCAAACATTTTTCTTCAATGGAAAGTGATTTAGTTTTTTAGCATATTCTACCAATGTCATTGCACCTAAATTGCTTCAAGTAAAATAGTAAGAAATCAATGATCGTCCATGTTTCCATATAAGATAAGAATAATATAAATATATATATAAGACGTCAATAATGATCTTTTAAAGGAACATATCATTCTGGTTTAAGATCAATATATCCGATTTTGAGAAAACTCCATTCTAACTCTCTATTTTCCATGTTCCACCCGTCACTGGCGTAGTTGATATGTTTACGTATTCTCTAGACGCCTAAATCCACTTTCCAATTCAAACGAAGGAAAATCATGTTTTAGAAGAAATTTGGATTTTTTGTTTGATTCTTCCTTTTCGGATGAAGCTGAGTTTTTTTGGGTGTAATCGATTCGCACGCTGGAATGGTAGTTGGATCTCTGTGGTGGTAGGTTTTTAATAGAAGATTTTGGGTTTCAAGGCAGCATGCGAAGAGCCGTAATCATATATGTTTAGTTTTCCACATTTTTCTGTTATGCATTCTATATAAAAAACAATCCTGACCATCCGTCATGTGTAATTTCTTCTTTTATATCAGATTTTTTCAGAGGAGAAATTTTCACTAATATTAAATGAATAAAGAAGGTGGTGAAAAGAATCGCACCTGGGTAGTATCTCGCTCTTGATATTTATAATAGAAATCAGAGAACCCCTTCATGAACTCCATAGGCTAATTTAGCAGCCATCATAGAGAGCTTCCCATGATATCTGATATTTCCTGGTTCAATGCGCTTGTCTAGATCCACCCGCTTGTCTAAATTACCGATAGTCAATGTGAAAGTCTCTGCCAATTTGTAATCTTGTTTCCCATCTTTTCCTTTCTTTCAAGAGATTGAGCAAGAGCATTTTGATCCCATCAGCTCCTATCCTTGTCGTATTCTGTTTGTCTTAGGTAAGGGCAATGCTTCACTAGGATTTGGTTCCACCATACAATCTTTACTGTAAGTAAATAACAAGTCGTTTCCTACAAACGGTACCAACTGATGAGTCATAAAAAATGTTTGTCATATGGTTGTATGGCGGAGCTGTCCCATGAGTTCCTGCACAGATAAAGAGAATGAGAAGTAAGGTCACCGGTGTGGTGCTGGCTGACACCCCTCCGATGGCTTTGTCAAATCCTTTCTTTACAACCAATAATAAAGTCAAAAATGATTGTGTAATTGCTTTTGCCTATCTTAGGATGGAGGTAGAGTGTCTTTTTATAGAGCTTTGGGGGTGCTTGGATAGGGATATTCCTTTCAAATCATTTATTAGGGCGAATATTGTGTTTCCATATTAATTTGGCTAAAATATGGGGATTGGATTCCCAATAGGATCCATAACAATGATATTGGGACATTTCCATAAGTAGCTAATAGACTTACTTTATCTGCTTTTATGTTCCGTAAGGTAAGTCGTGCCGACCCAAACCTGTGTCCCGAGTTATGGTTGGGTCCATCAACTCAGGCCAACCCATAGTGTCAAGCTCTTACTTGTGGCCGAGTCGACATGGTATATTTTGTGACCCATCAATTTAGAAACTTTTTTCTATACTGTTGTGGCTGAGATCACCTTTTCTTTCTTTCTTTCTCTTGAGAAAATGTTCTATCAAAGATTTTATATGTCTTACTGTGTCCATTAACACAGGTTGAGACGTGTGCCATTGATTGACACATGATGTGTTTTTTAATTTGGCCTCTTCTTTTACATCTGAACACTTTTTTGAACCCCAAACACAATATGTTCTAGCCTAGAATTCACCATAAACATTGATAGATCAGCATACGCCATCAACTCGACACATTAGTTTAGGTTGGCATATAGTGTCATTACCCAAATCTATAAATCGTGAAGTGGGTCAGGTTCGGATCCGTGACATGGGAATGACTCGCCCCGAACCCGTTTCTCACACGGAGAGACCAACGTACTCAGAGTGGGTCATCAACCCTCTTATATACTCATATCACACTTCAAATAATAGATTTGCTTTTTAAGTTTGTTCATTAAGTCACATCCATTTAAGTCCATTTCTAATATATCACAAATCACAGCAGAATAATAACATCGATGAAATAATCCAAATAATAGTAACAGAAATATATAAACATCGTGTCTAAAGCATCTCATAAACATCCAACATAAAAGGGTTCAAACCTACCCTTAAAGTATATACAAGTCCTACTCACGAAGGGACCCATCTTATTTAAACAAACTACTAAATAAGCCACATTTCTGAAAAGTAAACTAAACTACAATAAAAAACTAAGATGTAATGTTTGGTCCCGTTGCCTAATCTCCATCCACCTCCCTTTTGTCCTAAGGATCAGTCCAACCTATACGCCTATACATCTACGGGTAGTGCCAATTGGGGTAAGCTTGACGGGCTTAACGGGAGGATATACAGTTTATATAACACAAAAGAGAAGCAAAATGATATAATAGTAGACAGAGTGATCCAAAGTAAAGAAAGAAAATAGTGTACATAAGCACATGCATCAACAATAATATGCATGTATTTCTCTACTAAAATCAAGTATGCTCATGCCCTGAGAAATTAAGCATCCAATCCAAGCCAAGACAAACCCAAAACATGCATATACTAAAGTTATATACCATGTACCATCAACCAATTACCATATGCTTCATAGATAAATAAATGCATGTAAAGTAAGAAGCCACAAGTCAAAAACCATGATAATCTAAATACCAAACCATCGTTAAGTACCAACAAATCAATCAAGATCCCGATAAACTAAAATTAAAGTCCAAACCATATAACCCAACTAGAGTTCTGATAAAACCAAACCAAGAGTTGGGCCACTAAGGCCATCTTTACCTACTAATATGACCCGGTGATTAGGTACCTAAAATCACTGAACAAGTATATAGTCTCTTCTCCTAAGGGTGGTCATCATTGGATAACTAGTGTTCCTTCACCAAATTAGTGGTCATCACTAGACAAGTTTATAGCCCCTTCGCCTAAGGCCGGTCATCACTGAACAACTAATATCCCTTTGCCAATTTGCAGTCATCACTAGGTAAGCATCTAGCCCATTTACCTAATGGTAGTCACCGAACATCTGGTGTTCCTTCGCTAAATGGTGATCACTGGGCAAGTGTACAGTCCATTTGCTTAATGGCAGTCATCACTAGACAACTAGTGTCCTTTCACTATATGGTGGCCACTAGGCAAGTATATAGCCCCTTTCACCCAATGGCGATCATCACTCATGCATCATCACACTTAGGGGTATATCATTCTAATTCTCTATTTTCAAAACCAATACCAAATTCATACTCATTTATTAGTAAAAAAACTCATGCATAAATATGTCATGTGAAAGATATTTGTATGTACTAACTCATGTATAGTTCCCAAAACCGAAGAGATAAATCACATATAGAATCTCGACGCTAACATGGAAATATAAATGCTTATAAATGAAAAATCATTTTATGATCATGTCCATGTAAGTTAAAAACCATAAAAATCATGCATCTTAAGTCTTTTGAAAACTCATGTAAAAAGCCCATGTAAAGTGTCACATGAAATCCTAGAGCAAACTATGCCAATGATAACATGCACATGCCACCAAGAGATATCACTTAATGTAGAGAGTTATGTGATCACATGAGGATCAATAGAATTTGCACAATTCATCATGGTATAACATGAATCGAATCAAACACACCAAAGAGATTATTGGACTAACATATGAAGTCAATTAGCATGTTAAAGATACAAAAATCATGAAAATCTAATAGCATGTCATTTCATCAATTAGGAGGGGAGTAAGCATTTTGGGGGGGGGGTTTCAAGAGAAATTAATGGAATAAACAAAGAAGCACTACAAGAGACTCACTACTCCCTTCAAATCATATACATCTAGCTCCATAAACTTTCCAACAATAGTAGAGATTATCAAACTCAATGAATTAGACCACTACCACCAGATGGTTAACTCTAACTTCCAAGCACACATAGCAATAGGGTAAAAGAATCCCTTCAACCATGCTCACATTAAAGAAATCTAGAATCCACATAAGGAAATCAACATTCTCATGGAGTTTAAATATAGAATCACCAAAGCAAAGCTCATCCTTAACAAATCCAAAGTTCTAGGAAGAGGAAAATCATGTACATAGAGCTCATCCATTCACACAACCAATTTTCATATGGGTTAATCAACAAATCTTAACATACATAGAGTAGAATCACATTTCTAAAAACCTAGAAAGAGAAGGTGTAGTATAAAATGTATATCAACTCACAAACCATCTACATAGAGATTGAAACCCATAAATCTTAACAAATAAAGATGAAAAATCACATTTCTAAGATCCTAAAAAAGGAAAGTGTGCATAAACAACATATTCACTCACACAATCTATGAAATCAATGTTCTATATAAGGAAATAATCAAGATTATAAAGAATAGAAGTAAAACCATTAAATCTAAAATCATTTTGCACAAATCTATGATCCTAAGGAAGGAAAGTGTGCATAAACAACATATCAAACTGACATAATCCATGAAATCAAGGTTCTATATAAGGAAATAATCAAGATCATAAATAATAGAAGTAAAACCACTAAATCCAAGATCATTTTGTACAAATCTATGATCATAAGGAAGAAAAGTGTGCATAAATAACATATCAAACTCACACAATCCATGAAATCAAGGTTCTATATAAGGAAATAATCAAGATCATAAAGAATGGATGTAGAACCACTAAATTCAAGATCATTTTGCACAAATCTATGATCCTGAGGAAAGGAAGTATGCATAAACAATATATCCAATTCACACAAACCATGAAATTAATATTCTACATAAGAAAATAATCAAGATCATAAATAATAGATATAGAACCATTAAATCCAATATTATTTTACACAAATCTATGATCTTAAGGAAAGTGTGCATAAATAACATATCCAACTCACCCACTAGTTCAAACCTTAGCTTTCAAGATGATATTCCTCCACAACTTGCTTCCTTTTTGATGTTCTTCTTTCCTCTAAGAGTAAACAAAGTTTTCTATGGTTAGAATACATAAACTAAGGTGAAAAAATAAAAATCAATGCTTACTTAAAATAGATCTAGGGAGAAAAAAATACTTATTCTAACTTATTTTCAAAGTTAGAAGAAAACTTACCCAATTGGGGAAAAACTCCACATTTAGCTCCTAAATTTCTCCAAACTTCTCTAACTCTCTCTTTTGGTATAAAATGAGGTCATTAGGGTTTTTTTATCATATTTATAGGGTTTTGGGTTAAGTTGGGAGGGTCCTACACTCCCCACAATAAAGAAAAATCAAAATTTTCTTTAAAAAAGGAAAACTAGGTCGAATCCGGATTGATCCGGCATGTTTTGAGCCACAAGGCCAAATTGATCCACTAAGTTTTGATCAATCCAATAGAATCAGATCAATCTGGCCAGATTGATCCAGATGGGTTAGATTGATCCGGGTGGCTTTCCTAGATTTGACCCCTTTGCATTAAAATGGTCATAACTTTCTCTACAAAACTCATTTATATTAACTGTTTGTTGGGTTGGAAACTAGACTTCAAAATATTTATACGGGTATATATCTTATACCAAAATTCTCTTGCAATTGGTACTGATGGGCCCGGGAAGTCACCTCAATTATGCTGGCCCGTCAGCACTAACACCTTGAGGGAAAATGAGCATAACTTCCAATAAGAGACTTCTATTTACGAATCGTTTATTTTGTTCGAAAGTAGAATCCAATATATTTCTAAAAATATATGGATTTCCCCCTAGTTATCTCAAGGATTATACATATTTTCATGTGAAGTTACCTCAAAACATACTTAGGATAGTTTTTCAAAATCAATATGTTCAAGGTTGAACTTGGGCTCTACACTGCTAACTTGGTCCAAATGTTTCCTAAACCACTTTAAGGTCTGTTTAAACATGTTACACTAAATTTTTATGCCTGTTACATGTATCAAATTACCTTTTTAGCCTTTAAGCATAATATAAGATGTTACATATAGAGATTACTCAGTATATAAAGATGACTTGGCATAGGATGGGTTAGCCTTCCAGTTTAGCTCAGATTAAATGTTTAATCCTATAAAACCAAGCCAAGTGACTCGACTACCAGAGGTCGGCCCGTGTTGGTTCCCTGACTATGTGAACTTAATAAGGTAGGTCGACAATGACCCTAAAACCTACTCCGAGATCCACATTAAGAATCATGCAAAGAATCCAGCATCGAGATTTTCGCCAATGATAAAGCACCATAATATTCACCCAAGCAAAGAACTTGTGCAAAGATTTTAGGCCACACACCCCTCTAACTCTATATAAGGATACCCTATTACTTTTCAAAGGTATGAGAAAATTCTTGGAAAACTTCTATATTAATCATTGGGAAGCAAATCTTTAACTTTGGCATCGGAGATACTTAGGTCGGCACCACACCGGTGACTACCTAAGCTCTTATCTTCCTTTTTACAAGTGTTCAATAGTCTGGTCTATTGTGTGATCATCTGAGGAGCATGGTTTGTGCACCATCAGTTGACATCGTATATGGGAAAGCAACAAACATTCCCCTAACAAGAGTTTCATGGTAAAGACTAGATCCATGAGCTTCTAGAAAACGTCACTCACAAAACAGCCCAAGCGAACAACCTGTGTAGGGAAACCCGAATCAGGATGGATCTAAGGTAGCCTCGCTGGAGTAGCAGGTGAGAAATCTCACCCAAAACATGTAGTAATCATTCAACAGAATTAGAACATTGTGTAAAGACTCCATCCCTTCCAAGAAAAGCCAACACATCCCAATCCTGAAGGAAGGCAAGACCAATGGAGGGAAGGTCTTGAACCAGCTGAGAGTCACCGCGAAGAAAAAGTAGGCCAAATAGAGGCCTCTGGCTTAGGCCAAAGGCCACCCCCCGCTAAAGCCTAACTTTAAAAGCCGTGAGATTGAGGAAACATTGTCCTCTACTTATTAGGGAGAATAGTTGAAGGAAGTTAAGGATCAATTGAATAATGTTTTGAAGGCTATAAAAGGGAAAGTGTCGGCCACGGTAGAAAACCTAGTCTAAAGAACCAACCTACCCTTCTCCCTAGACATGATGAGTTGTCATCTCCCCAAAAGTTTAAGATTCCCTAAATGGAGACATTCAACTATTCTAAGGACCCTTTTGACCACTTGGAGACCTATAAGACTTTCGTGCACTTGCAGGTAGTCCCCTACAAGATCATGTGCAGCCATTCCCAACCACTATGAAGAGTTTGGCCTAAACGTGGTTCAAAAAGTTGAAGCCAGGATCTATAAATACTTTTCTTAAGCTAATCAAGTAATTCACTAGCCACTTAATCGAGGGTCAGAGTTACAGAAAACCAACAACCTATCTCCTCAATGTGAAGCAAAGGAAGGGAGAGGCACTAAGAGACTACATAACGAGGTTCAACAATTACTACAACAAAAATGACTTTTAACTGCATACTTTTAAGTAGCATTTTCAGCCTAAAGTGAATTATATACAGTGTTTTCTATAGAAAAAGTTGTTAAAATGGGATAAAGGAATAGACAATGTTTCTAAAATGTTGTATAAACTTATATAGATAGCATTTTTCAAAAACGTTGTATATTCTAGATGTATACAACGTGTTTAAAATGCTGAATAAAGTTCATCGCAAAGTCGTAATTCTCCATCACAAGATGAGCGCAAAAATATTATAGACAGTGTTTTGGAAACGCCGTCTTTATAGAAGTTTAGCCAGTGTTTAAAAAACACTGTTTAAATTTTTAACTAGCAACGTTTCAAAAACATTGGCTAAAGACAAAGTATATAAAACGTATTTCGCTCCCTCCTTTTTTCCTTCAAGTTTTCTCTTTGTTCCTCTCTTCCCCATTTTCTCCCTCTACGATTTCTAGGGTTTCTTGTTCACCGAAAAACCCATTTCCAAGCAATGGTTTACGGTCTACGACATTAGTGCCTCTTCTTCTTTATCATCAGTTCTCATTCGTTGTTCATCAAAATTTGGTGTCATCAATTTGTAGCTGTCGTCGTTCTCATCACCTGCAACCTGAAACCAGTATAGCAATCTGGCTGTAGAGAGGTAAGTTAAATCTAAAATAGAACCTATGCAAAATCAAATCTTTTTGTTATTGAGATTTAAGAATAAGGTCGTGATTCAATGAAGTTAGCCGATCCTCTATAACAAGGGTCGAGCAATGACCAATGTGGAGATGGGATAAAGCATCTTGTGTGTATATTTTGTAATTAATACACTAGTGTTCTAAGAAAATACCCTATAGATGCTTTTACGTGGCTCTAAATTGGTTGTTGCACAAAGTATTGATCATCTCTGCAACACCTGTCATTTAACCGTTGGGATTGGGGTCAGGGGATCCATTATAATAAATTATTTCTCTTTTTTATTACTTTTTTATTCTACTATAAGGCAAGAAATCGAATAGAGAAAGAGAGAAAGTTTAGAATCCTTGTAGATGACAGGTATTATTCTTGAGTTTGTGTGTAACATTTATTTTTAGACAAAGTGAAAAGGAACCATGACACAACAGAGGCAAGTACAACATCAACAAAGCTCACTCTACTTCAATTTCTATAGTGTTCTATTCGTTCTTATTATTTTCCCTCTTCCCTCAACAAACAATGAAAAACTAGAACACACATAGTGGGTCATTCAAGTGTTTTAATTTTTTCGTCATGTGTACATTCTAAAATAGACAAGACATTAATGTTGAGTGATTTATGGGACAATGTTGAAATCAAATTTATCAATTTAATGATCTAATTGATTTGCTTTTTGTTTTTTGGTGGACGGTGAGTGGGGGTAGGAATCTAATTGATTTGTTGATGGTATCAAAATACTTTGAAAATATCATTAAAAAAATTAAATATTTGAAGGATAAAAAACAAAATATAAGCAATTAAATTACCGATGGGATGAGATGAGTTATGGGAGAAGAGAGAAGAATTAAGATTGATTTAATAGTGTAGAAAGAGATAAGATGAAAGGTACGAAGAGAGGATATGTTTTGGCAGGAGAGAGAACCTAATGTGTACTAAGCTAGACAAAAAGGTTCCTGGAATGACATAGTATATGCAGTTATCTACATGTCATTTGTCATCATGGAAGGATTATACCTTTTAAACAAATGCTTTGAAATTCATTTAATTTTAAAGAAGAAAAAAATCATATTTGAAGCTTAATATAATGAAAAAAAAAGTATGAAAATAGGACCTTTGATAAATGACTCATATCTAGAAAAACATTGGGGAAACAACTTGTTTCCAGGTATTGCTTTTTCCAATTTTGAGAATTTTTATGAAAATGGTTGGTCAGCTACATATATTAGTAAATCTAGGCAGTAGCGTCTATCCAACCCACTTCTGAAGATCGGTGGTATGAAATTTATAGACTTTGGTTCAATGCACGCAAAATGTACAGAGATGATATTGAATATGACTATCAAAATAGAGTAATTAAAGCATTGTAGACCCCATCATCATGGATATACATCAATAGATCATTTATAATTGTTTCTTTTATAGTTTGTGAGACATAAAAGGTTTGTCTACTCTGCCTATTTTTATTTTATTTTTTGATTTCTTTCGATGATCTTCTGAATCATCTTATATGTTTTTGCTTTTATTTTCTTCCTTTCTAAGTATCTGTTTTCTTTCTAGTAGTTGAGAACTTCTTTGTTAGATAATTAGAGCTCTTTATTTTTTATTGAAGTTTCTCAGAAACGTTATTTATTTCATTTTTTGTTTTATTCATTTGGTATGATTTCATGATTAATATATGAAATGATTTTTAGAGATGAAACCTTTAGAGAACACACAAATGACTGTCTACTGTCATTCTTGAGAGTAAATCAAATCTTTGGGGCAGATGAGGAGGTAATTATGAAGCCCTACCCTAACATGTGTTGTAATGGGTCAAAAAAATAGAAAGAGATAATAGAGTATCAAATGAATAATTATGCTCTTAATTGTTGTGTAAACACCCGCTTCAAGATGAGAGACTGATAAGCATGAAACAGTGTCACCATGAAACCTTAATTATAAATCTCATCTAAATATAGTAAATATCTTGGCTACCAGAACCTGTAGAGAAAAAGAATATCTACATAAAGCATCACCACCTTGGACCTGTTTGAGAATCGTTCTTTAACTTTTGTACATTTCATCGCCACCTTGAACAAATTATTTACTGGCGTTAAAGTATTTTCTTGTGAGATAAAATTCATGTCAACAGCTTTTTGGTTCAAGTTGTGATTAGTACCGTTTGTCATGGGACAATTCTTGAATTGTCCACATCTGGACAGTTTAGGAATGCATATATAATTCATCTTGCCACTAGTGGCTCTTTCTTTATTCCACTATTAAAAAAATTGGGCAGCATCTCTTCTTGTTCTTTGGGTACATAATCATATGTGGTGGTGTTTATTGTTGGCTATAATGTCAACGATATGCATTCACCTAGTATGGTTCGTGTACTTGAAGAGCTGGGGGGAGATGCTGCCAGAAATTTTTAATAGCATGGAATAAAATAGTGGAACTATTGATTTAATATGGATTAAGCATTCCTGAATGGGATAGGAACCTCTTACCAATTATAGAGAAATTTTGGAATGCATATATATGCATAATCAAACAATGTCTTATATATAAGAGATTGATGTTGTTTCCACTTATAGGGGGAATTTTGGTACGAAAGTAATGTACCAAGTGAGCTTCTCACGATGAATAAGGAATGGATGTCTTTTTCTAAACTATCAAACGAATATAGAAAAGGAGTACGAGACTTCCTAAATATGGCTAAAGTATATGCAGGGGGTTGGGAAGAGATCTTGTGCCTTTGTATGAGGTGTGAAAATCAAATAAGCCGAAAGTTTGAAGTTGTTAAAGAACACTTGGTTATTAAGGGGATGGATCCTACTTACACTACCTGGGTTTTACATAGGGAACAAGTGCATCTACGCATCGTGAAGACATTGAGAGGCAGGACACATATACGTTGTACAAAGATGCATTTGTTCGGGAAGAGAATTTTCCACAACCGACTTATGAAGGAGGGGAGTTGGAGTTCACACACTTGTTGGAATATATGGAAACTCCTTTATACCCAGGTTGTGAAAAGTATACAAGGCTATCAGGAATCGTAGCCTTATATAAGTATAAAACCACACACATTTTATCTGATAAGGGTTTCAACGAACTATTGGAGATAATCTGTGACATGCTACCACATCCCAACACACTTCTCGACTCAATGTATTCAACCAAGAAGCTACTCAAGACATTTGACCTAGGGTATGAGAAGATCCACACTTGTGTGAATGATTGTTGCTTATTTAGGAAGGATCTAGAGTCCTTAGATACATGTCCAAGATGTAGTCCCTCTAGGAGAAAAGTGAACTAGTCCACCAAAAAAATCAAAGACCGAGTTTCTACTAAGGTGTTACGTTATTTTTCGATTATTCCCATATTGAAGAGGATGTTTATGTCACCAAAAAAATCAAAGCAAATCACCTGGCATTTTACTCACAAGAGTCAGGATGGAAAGCTTAAACATCCAGTTGACTCAGTGGCATAGATGGTAATAAATAACAAGTGGCCCAATTTTCCATCTAACACAAGGAACATTAGGCTTGGCCTTGCAACGGATGCGTTTAACCCATTTTTGGATCTTAGCACTAGATATAGTTGTTGGCCAGTTATTTTGATTACATACAACTTACCTCCATGGTTGTGTTTGACAAAGGAGCATTTGATGTTGACATTATTAATCCCAAGGCCGAAGCAAACGGGGAATGACATTGATGTGTACTTGGAGCCACTCGTAAAAGATTTGAAAGAATTGTGGGACAATGGCATTGAGACTTACGATGCATTTAGTAAGTCCACATTCAGTCTAAGGGCCATTATAATGTGGACAATGAATAATTTCCAAGCATATGGAAACCTTTCTGACTATAACACAAAGGGAAAGTCGCATGCCCTGTATGTGGTACTGACACATGTTCAAGATGGTTGAAATTTTGTAGAAAGTTTGCATACATGGGAAACATGAGGTTTCTTCCATCTAACCACCAATTTTAGACAAAAAAAACATGGTTCAATGGTAGCCATGAAACTTGAAGAGGACTAAAAGGAATGATTGGTCTTAAAGTTTTAAATACAATCAAGAATGTCAAGAATGATTGGGGAAAGGGTGGTAAGAAGTGAAAGAAGAAAAATACAGATGCTACCTAACCATGGA
>JAOXJP010048131.1:0-16136 GCA_025762735.1 Platanus orientalis
TCTTGTCCATTGCATGTCATTTAAAATTTAAATTATATCAAATGGACATCAAGAGTGCATTCCTAAATGGAATTCTCTAGGGAGAAGTATACATAGAGTAACCTGAGGAATTTGTGGATCCTCAATTATCAAACTACATATACAGACTCAAGAAGGCACTATATGGCCTCAAGCAAGCTGTAAGAGCTTGGTATGAAAGACTTCTAGATTCCTTCTTGATCACCATTTTGATCAAGGAAGTGTAAACAAGACACTCTTCGTCAAGAAATAAAATGGCCATATACTTATTGCTCAAATATATGTAGATGATATCATTTTTTAGTCTACTAGTGATGAGATGTCTCATGGTTTTTCCCAAACAATGAAATCAGAATTTGAGATGAATATAGAAGGAGAATTAAGGTTCTTCTTAGGTCTTCAAATGAAGCAAACCAATGCATCTTTTTAAGCAAAATAAAGTTTGCAAAAGACCTAGTTACCAAATTTGGATTACAAGAATCCAAACCTGCTAGTACCCCCATTAGCACAAGTGACAAAATCACTAAAAATCTTAATAAAGCTGAGGTCGACTCCACCTACTATAGGAGCATTATTGGGAGTCTGCTATACTTGATTGCGAGCAGATCGAATATTTCCTTTAGTGTAGGTGCATGTGCTAGATATTAAGTCGCTCCTAAAGAATCGCATCTTAAGGAAGCTAAGAGGATTATCCGATATGCCCACGAAACTATAGAATTTGGGTTGTGGTACCCATTTGATACCACATCTGAGATCACAGGATACTCAAATGCTGACTAGGCTAGCGATGTGAAGGTTGCTTCTATATAGGCAACAGTCTTGTTTCATGGTATAGTAAGAAACAAAACTCTATCTCATTGTCAACTACTGATATTGAGTACATTGCAACCAGTAATGGATGCACCCAACTCTTGTGGATGAAACAAATGCTAAAAGACTATGAGTTTGAGCAAGGCACCACAAGTCTATTTGTAAACAATAAGAGTGTCATTGACATCTCCAAGAATCCTGTTCAACACTCAAGGACAAAGCACATTGACATAAAATACCATTTCATTCGTTAATTGGTAGAAGAAAAGGTTGTATCCTTAGACTATGTTAAAACCGAAGATCAACCCGCTGATATTTTAACCAAACCTCTTGATTCCAAGCTGTTTGAGTATTTTTGGAGTGCCATTGGACTATGCATCATTTAGGGAACTCTCTTGAGTTTTCCAAGCACATGATGTGCATAAATGGGAGGGTCAAGGGTTCAGGGAAACTAGGCTACATGAGCAGCCATGGTGTGTGGGATCACACTTCAAAAATTGACCAAAAGTGCTCTAGCCCAAGCCTCATGATTGATCACAAGATTTGTGATCAATCATGCCTTGATCAATCACAGATCTCCTGATCGATTAGAGATCTCCTAATTAATTAGAAGGGCAATCTTAGGAGAAAGATTGCATGTGATTTAAAAAATGTTGCTCATTGTTTTCTCCTCATTTCTCTTGCACGACAGTGTCTTTTGGCCTTCTAAGAGTGTCGTTTTGCAAATTCTTACTCTTCTCCTTTCCAAACGTTCTCAAATCCCTAGTTCTTCTTGCTTTCATGGCTCCACACATAAAGAAGACAACTTCAAAGGGTACTTCTTCCTTCAATCTTCCAAGAAGCCCTGGAAAATGACTAATGGTGGAATCACTTCCACTTCCACGATCCAAACAGAACATTGGATTGTATTCTCCTTGTAGACATACCACAAGCTTTGAGAGATACCCGATGATCTTCTCCAAATGAACCATCATTCACAAGAGGTTTGTTGAAGCAGAGGCATTGTGGACTGCCTACGTCCTCGAGTACATTGAGGCTAGATGATGGATACCCCTCTTCTCTGTCAACGGACCCATTCAAGAAGAGGCGGTCCCGATTTTCTACACCAACTTCTTTGACATTGATCAAGACCAACACTCATTCTACATGAATGTGAATGGAGTCCTACTCAAGGTTAACCTCGGCTTTATTTACCGATTGCTTGGTGTTCCTCGAGTCACTAACAATCCGATTGCCTTCCTAATTCATAAGCTCACGATGGAGCAGAAGGCAGAGAGAGTTTAGAGGTTATATGGGCATTTTGTTCTTTGGGCAGAGGATCTATTGCACAAGGATTGCATACCTATGGTGAAAATACCTCACCGCATCTTCACCTACAATATTGAACCCACCACACATTGCAGTAGGCTCACTGACAACGCTGCATACCTCATCGATGTCATCCTCGACTCACAGAGGATTGATATCATCTCGATCATTTGTTACATGATGATTAGAGCCCACGAGTCCAGACATTCTACTAGAAGCCTGTCATATCCCACACTGGTCACCGGCATCATGGTAGCAGAGAAGGTACCCTTCAAGGTGTCTGCCAAAGGACACAAGCAAAGCCCAACTTTGGGTTATGGGATCCTCAAGGGGATGGGTCTCATACAACTTTGGGTTATGTGTATTATTAAGGTTCCAATTTTAAAGAGATAAAGGCACCTAACAATTGGCATCTTACGAAGTTGGGATGTCCATATTAAGTAATATAATTAATACTAATTAATATTACACCATACCACACCATGCCACGACCCAACCCTGCTCGACGCGTGCGCGTGATACAAACAAACAAATTCCAACTTCTTATCTTCTCTTCAACCCCATTATCCCTGAAGTTCTAACATTTACTTATAAGGTAGAGTTAAAAGTTCTCTACTTCCAATGTGAAACTAAACTTTTAGGAGGAAAGAACTTTTAAGTGTGTTTGATTTGGGTTTTGGAGGGAACCACTAAATGTTAAATGAATTCCTTCAAATTCAAACTTCCCTTTAATAAATTTATAAAATACCCTTTGGACTTAAGTCAAAGTAGTGGACCTACTCGGCCCACATACTAAATGTCCATAAGATTTTATTTTGACTCTTCAAATATAAACCAAATATAACAGTTTTATGTATAATTCTACTTTTAGTTTTTATCTTGGTAAAAAGATGCCTAAAATCATGATGTCACCAGAGAATACTAGTTTAAAACAGCTTTCTCTTATATATATTTCGTTCTAGTGGGGGATCTTAAGTCTTCTGTAGACGAATCTACAACTATGGTATTATGAGCAGCTTCTCTATTATGTCTGTAATTCTTGTATTACTTTACCTGGATCTTAATACACTCATAGTATATAATAATAAATAGATCCTTCTTTTACTCCTCTGCATTGCTTGATGTCCGATTACATGAACACCTTCTCATTTATGAAGGTATCATGCTCGCACCAACACTCATTCCATCAGGCTTTCTACTATTAGGGTTTAGTTATTAATTTATACAGTGCATTCCATGTAACACGGCCTATAGTATTTTATTATAACTGTTCATTTATAACCATCGATTAGGTATTTTTATGTATATTAATATATACAAATTCAAATATTGCATTCGGTTCATTAATAGACGGGTTTTTCTAATTGAATTGATTATTTAATTGGAGTGGATAGACATGGGAACCATATTCTCTTTAGGCAGACCAGATATGAATTGGATACGGACAAATATTCGGATCATTTATAGCACTATCTTGACCCATCATGGCCGTGAATGGATAAAAAATGTTCACCTTAACGAATGCTAATCACTGCTCCTTGTCAAGTGGCGGGCACATCAGCGCTAAAAAGTGAATATACGCCCCCAAAAAAGTGAAAATCACTTTTCAATGCTGGCATATCTGCCCCTGACAAGGAGCAGTGATGAGCGTTTGTTAAGGGAAGCATTCATAAACCGATCCCGCTTGGCTTTGCTCCCTTGGCTGTTATTGAAAAATGGACACCATCTCTCCATGGGATGACGTTAATTTTTTTTTTCCAGCAAATGTTCTTTGGTGAAAAAAATCTTTGTAGTGTCTATGGTGAATTAAAAGGTTTTTTCCTCTTTTTCTGGTGAAGATTGTAGACTGCGGTTGGATCTCATAATTAGGCTCGACTTGTTCACATAATTTGTTGCCATTTTCTTTATTAATTTCTTTAACCTTCAGTATTTGTTAAAGATCATCCTCCAAGTCCTTGGAATCTGAAAGCGACGGTAGCTTCTAGGGACCACCACCATAATGATGCATTATGGATTAGAACAAAGGGCTACATACGTTCTCCTCATCATCCCTCTATTCATTTAAAAAATTTCAATTTGGTAAATCACTTTACTTGTAGCAAGAAAAAAAAAAAAGAATATAGTTTGTAGACTATAAAACTATACAATTAAACGGTTGAAGTTCTAAGATGAGTCCAATGAGTGATGAGATAAGTAACTCATGGCCCTGCTTGGCACTGATGCCATGGCTGAACCAAAGGCTCCTTGATCTGAAGAATGGATCTGATCTGCTTCATTATCCCTCCAGAAAATAGGAGAGGTCATCTAACAAAGAAATCTCGATACCAATTAATATGGGTAATTGAAGCAGACCTTGATCATAATCTAGTCCATTGACAAGCCTACATGTATTCAACCTATGAGATCCCCTGCTACATATATTCAGCATTAAAATAATGTGATTATGTTGATATTTGGCTTAAACAATCTCTTTATAGCATCCATTAAGTGGTAAGCTCGGTCCTTCGAAAATGAGACAAACTCAAAGATGACCCAAGACGATCATATAGTGCCAAAGTTTTCATCAATAAAATTGAACTTTTCGTTAATGAAAAGATGGGAAGTCATTTTTGGAGTAACTACATATTTTCAAGCCAACTCCATTTTAATAGGTATAGTTTTTCAAACAGAATCTTGACTAGGAGGATTAAAGATGTGATAGTTTGGTAAAACATGAATAAAGCAATGTATGAACAAGGCACAAACCAACGAAAAGAAAGAAAGAAAAAAAACATAGCAAAAAGTGGGTCTGAACCTACAATAGGGGTGTGAGGTCTACTGAAACTAGAAACTTGGAAAGGAAGTTTCAACTTCCAATTTTTATGTTGGGACAGGGGCTCAAAGGTTAAAAGGCTCAATATCATACTCTAGGTGGATCTCATCTTAAACCATCCTCTCGATTTGCTTTTTGGTGGGACATCCCATGATATAAATATACAAGAAAATATCAATCTAATGGTAGAATACATAAAAGCCAAAAGCACTGGATTAAATACACAAATGAGAGACAAGATCTTCTCATCCTTCCTAGGTGGTATACTTTTGGCTGTTTTTTCTTCTTATTCGTATCTTATTATAGCATTCTGTGGGCAAGGTAAGGATTATTATAGCATTGTGTGGAGGTCCATGTTCTGTGTGTATGTGTGTGTGTGTTGGTGAAAGAATCTTTCCAAAAACCATTACTTTTGAATATTTAACTTGGCTGCATTATGTGTATCACTATCAAGCTATTTTATCACAGTAAATTTGAAACAACAAATTTCTAGAGTTATCTATATAAATGCAGCATGGATTAGGTGTGCCCCTTTAACGAATGCTCATTTACAGGGGCAGACACATGGCGTCGAAAAAGTAATTTACATTTTTTTTTTTAGTGGGGGGGAGGGGGGGGGGGAAGGGGGGGGATTTTCATTTTTCAGCACCATGCATCTGCCCCTACATATGGACCAGCCTTAGACGTTCGTTAAGGGGACACACCAAATCCTGGGAAAATAAGTGTGAATAATGAATGGATTTATGTCGGCAACGAACCTGTCACAACATTCCTTTATTTCACTCAGGATCTTTATTTGTTTTGTTGAGTGTTTCTCTCACCGGTAAGTGGCATGTGGTAAAAAACTACTTGGAGACAATGAAATCATTTCATTTTATCTTATTTTTCACTAAATGCTTTATTACCTTTTTGTTTGCCACGCATGAATAATACATAAGAGAAACGAAGCAACAGAGGTGGATCCCTCCCTTTATTTAGGTTTGGGATGACATTGGAAATATTCTATCAACCTTTGAGAAGAAGATTCGAGAATATTGGTTTCCAGCATTGATCCATAGCTCTGATAGTAGACCTTGGGTCAAGTCTTTATCCAATTCCCCCCTCCCCCAAACAATCTATGATGTTCAAACGATGGAGATGATTAAAAATTGAGATTGAAATCATAGAATTATCACAATCATATATAACTCTTATCATCTACAAACTAAAGTATATAAATTTGATGGTGGGTGTTTGTAAGATTAAGATACCCGATGGTAATGGTCTCCCCATATCCATCTCATAATGAATAATGTGCACAAGTGCCAATGACTTCTGGGGGTACGTGTGCATTGCAGCTCTCAAGACGGTCTTGCGAGCAGGAGAAAATCATGATAAGGGATGCTTTTTGCCATTTGATTGGTGAGAGATGTGATTCATGCCAATACAAGGTAGGGGTGGGTAAAGTGCCATTGGATTCCAATATGGTGTCATGAGAACATCCTTATATGACAGGCTCTTGCTAATTCAAAATCTTACTCGCTAAATATCTTATGAAAAGTTGGTGGTATGACAGCTAATAAAAGAAGGGAAAGGAGGGGTGGATTGTATCTGCTCCTCTACACGCCTTGTCAGGGAACGAGCAAATCAGCGCTAAAAAGTGATTTTCACTTTTTTTTTTTTTGGTGGGAGGTCCTTCCTACTCCCATTACCCCCCAAAACAGTATGGCCTTCTTACTCGCACATGACTGGCATGTGATTGTTTTACGAATGCCTCTTTTTACTATAAAACAACTGTTCATTTGAACACTTTTTTTACGTTGAGATTTGACATCATCCTTTACTGAACGACTAAGGTCAGCCTGACATAAAGAAGGATGGAAACTTCAGCCCTTATAAGTGAAAAGCACCCTCTCAAAAAAAAGTGTAAATAACTTTTTCACTGATGCATCTATCGTTTCTCTATCTTTCCACGGCATCGTAAAAAGTAGAGGAGAGGGAGAGGTTAAAGCCCCAGGCAAGCAAGAGGGGATACTCTACTGTTCTAGCCCCTCCCCTGTTCAGTCACAAATGGGGCCTATCACTGCTAGCCATGTGGATTTAATTTAGCGAAGTTTTAGTGGAATAATTTGAACTTTAAACTTTTACTAAAGTAAATCCACATGGCGAGCTGTAATAGAAGACCCGTTCTCACTGTAGAGGATCTCAGGTTTCGGGTAGGTCACAGGCTCGAAAACTTTTGGTAGTGTGTGTGCATTTACATGTCTGGCTCTCCTATACCTCTATGTGTTGTGGGTCCTGCACTAGTCAGCAGGCCCAAGTGAGATTGGAAAAAGAAGGATCTGGAAACTCATCCAATCCCCTGACTTAACAAAAAGACCTAATATTTTATCATATCCTTCAAAAATTATGGAAAAAAGAAAAAAAAGGCTATCCCCCACCTTGACCGCACCTGCTTGTTTTGTGGAATAGCCGAGTAGGCAGTCCTACTTTTAAGGCCATTCTAATATCCAAGGTTTTATCTTGATTCAAGCCTTCGGGATGAGTGGAGTCAAAGGTCTCCAGCGACTGCTGTGGTACATTTTTGTCCAATTCCACTCTTTGGGACCTGTGAGTGTAAACAAACAAATTTCAGGCTATGGTACACGTAACACATGGTCACACCAAATTTTGATCACAGAAGAGCAAAAAAGAAGGTAGGTTGGGTGTTGCAACGTCAACACGTGGGTCTGAGTACGAACTAGAACGACGATTGTTTTCTACACGTGTCATATTTCTACTGGTTCAATGATACCAATTTTTTAGTTCTCCAAAATACCTTTAAAGTATCGAATATAATTACGGTCCTGATCCAGTTACATCGACTTCGTTCTCACCAATCAATCAGAAATGAAGGATTTTAGTGGCATTCAACTAAATTTACGTCGAAAGCAGGGGTGGTTTTCTACGCGGTACACGGTTTTCCTTTTGGAGGGAATCGACCGACGGCAGAACCGAAGCACCATCGTCTGTAGCTTCCGGGTAGTTTCGTAGGGCAAAAGAAAGTCGAGGCTGGATAGATTTGAGATATTTAAGCAAGTTTGGGCTTTTAATTGCTCTGCAATTTCTTATAGATTTCTTAACATTTTACTTTTTGTTTTTAATCTTCTGGGAAGAAGGATGGTACTGTCGACTTTGAGAGGTCTGCCGTTAGGATTCAGATTCCGGCCGACGGACGAAGAGCTAGTGAATCACTATCTGCGTTTGAAGATCAACGGCAATAGATCTGAAGTTGAAGTGATTGCGGAAATTGATGTTTGTAAATGGGAACCTTGGGAGTTGCCCGGTAAGTTTCTCAGATCTTAACTAGGGTTTTCGTTTCTTTTTTGCCTTTGAATTTTGAATCTTGGATTCTATTATACTAGGAGAACTTTGATCTGGGTACCGATCTTTTTGAGGAATTTGTTTAGGGTTTCTTTAATTTAGTGATTTTGGTAAATTTATGATTTTTTTTTTTTTTTTTTTTGTATTAAATTTGTGGTTAGATTTATGAATCAATTCCTGTATCTTTTGGATTCTGTATAGGTTTATCAGCTATCGAGACGGATGATCCCGAGTGGTTCTTCTTCTCTCCCCGTGATCGTAAATACCCAAATGGAAGTCGATCAAATAGGGCAACAAGGGAGGGCTATTGGAAAGCCACTGGTAAGGATCGGACGATCAAGTCTCGTGCTTCTGGCACGAGCTTGATTGGTATGAAAAAAACATTGGTTTTCTACAGAGGACGTGCTCCTAAAGGTGAGAGGACACATTGGATAATGCATGAGTATAGGAAAGTTGAGAAGGAGATTAATGGTGCAAAGTCCGGCCAGGTAGAGTTCTCCTTTCCCCTCTGATTAAATTTCTTGTTAGGGTAAAATCTGTACTTGTAGAATTGGTCAAAATGGGAAACTTTGAAGAATTTATATGTGTATTTATTGTACATTCTGATACAAGACTGTTTCTAGTAGTGGCTGTTGTTTCTAGTTTTTCAGCTAAACATTCATTTCTGTATCATTCTAGATTATCATTTTCAGGCCTTCTCTACTATGTTTTATAATGAAGACTGGATTTTATGTACCTAAATTGACTTAGATATATTTCTGGTACCAGTTGCACATTTTTAGGAGCGCTGGATGCTGAAGAATCTATCGATTATTAATATTGGGAAAGCCACAAACTTCGTTTGTTTTTTTCTCAACTGAACTCGATAGGGAAAGAAACAATAGAAGATTGGTTTGATAGCCGGATGTCTTAGGAGTGCTTTGAAGAGTTTGTTGATTCCAGCACCGAAGTTTGGCATGTAAATTTATTATTTTTCCAAATATAGAAAAAGAAAAAAATTGATTATTTCCAAACAGAGAAAAAGAAAAGGAAAGAATGGTTAACAATCTGATCCAATATTGTCTCTTGAATTAGTGGTTTTTTCTGCTTTGCCAAAATTTAAATATTATAAATTATGAAGCTTATTTTTTTGTTCTTTCTTCATAATATTGCAGCCTTCTTTACCTTGTATTCATTATCCAAAATGAGGAAAACCACATTCCTATTTTCTTAGAATTTTCCTGTCGCTAGGACAAATTTGCAAAGGTAGGAAGCTGAAGTACATATTTATTCAAATTGGCTTGGTTGAAGAATCTTGTCATTGGTTAAGATTGAGTAGAAGGAGCAGTCTCTGTTTGACTTTTCCAATTGTATATGATTTCCAGATATCTTAGGACTTGGGAATGCATAGATGATTTGTTTATAAAACGAGAATGAATGAAATTGTGCAGTGACTTTTGATGTGTTATTTAGTATTAATTAATAAAAACTAGATTTATTCAGGAACAATGTGCAGGTCAATCACCTGATAAAGGTCCTGTATGTAGTTCCAAAGGTTCTAAGTTCTTTGTCTTCTCATGTTCTGGATGCACCTTGTTTCTGCTTTTGATTTTCTAGTGTTGAGTATCTAAATTTACATTTCATGTTTCTTGTTATATGGGTTTCTTTGAGCTAGTTGTATGTTTAACAAAATGAGCTATTGGGGTTATGACAATCTTCGTTTCTTGAATTCATTTTGTTTCTCCACATTTGCAGGGTGCCTATGTTCTCAATCGTCTATTCAGGAAGCCAGATGAGAAGACTGAGATTTTAGAGGTTTTGGATGAGAAGATTGAGGTTTTAGATGAGCAGACTGAGATTTTGGATGAGAAGACTGAAAGTTTAAACTGTGACGAAATTGAACCTACTGGCTTATCTCCTACGACAACCAATTCTTCTCTTGATGGTACACCATCAACACCAGCATTGGTTCAACCGACTCCAGAGTCAGACATTCAAGTTGGAAAACAACAAGAAGATATCGAGGTGAGAAGAGTTGGTATTTGAATTTCTTTCTTTCTTTTTTGTTTTCTTTTTCCTGTTATCTGTACTTCGAACATGTGAAGAAAACTGATATTGTTCTTACTTCTTACTACAGGTGGATTCACAGCTGGAAGAAGATTTGAGGATGCTCTATGACCCAAGTGAACCACTGGACTGCAATGTTTTCTCCCCATTGCAGCCTGAGATGTACACCAACATGGGATTTTCTTGCATGGATTTTCCCTCTGCCAATGACTTTGGAAAGAACCATAATGGTTTGGGGCTTCATGATGACACAAGTGAGCTGGGTGTCTCTATCTCAGATTTCTTGGATTCAGTTATTAGTAACCCGGATGTTGAGAGCAATACACCAACTGACCCAGCAATATGGCAGCCACAGGATAACCATGCTAGCATTTGTGTGATATCGGCAGGTGGATGTGGCTCCGAGTTTGGTATGGAAACTGGATCAAGTAGTGACATAGATACTGAAGTGGCACTAGAGCAGGTGAAAAGGAAAACCTTAAATAACTTGTGTGCTACTGTTTTAAATGGTCTTTCATTCTCAGACACATGTTTTCTTCGGTCCATAGATTTTGAGTGATGTTGGCATGATCGCATTCAGAAGGATCTATTGCTTAGGTCATGCACAGCTCAAACACCATGAATTGCAGGGTCCATAGCATTGGAGCCTGTGAGACCAGTATATGTAAAAAGGACATCGACATGGATGTTTATGTCTGACACTGGTATGGGGGCATTCAACACAGATGCTGCCGTGAAAATTATATAGAATGTTGTTGAAAGTAACAGTTTCAGTGCTGACTCGTGTCTGGCACAAGATTTTTTTTGAAAAGTTAGTGTTATTTACTGGTGTTTGGTCTTTTTATTTTATTTTATTAATGGTTAAACTTCTGATTTCTGAGTTTCGGAAAATTAACTTTATTTATGTTGTTGAATTTCAGTTTGGCCCAGAGATGGAAGCTTCTAGGTGGTTCAGTGGGCAGGTGGGTACAGGGGATGTACCAACTGCTCAAGGATTTGCTGGAATCACCTTCCATGATGATGAGTATGGAAAGGGAAATTTCGGTTTCCTTCAGGATGACTCTCTTGGAATGGATGCATCTTCCCTTGACTATGCTGTGGACCCCTTCAGTGAATTGTTCAATGATTTTGAAGAATCAAGTACTCAGAAGGATCTTGTTGACAATGGTGGCAGTCTAGCTGGGACTGGAATCAAGTTAAGGACTCCCCAACCACATTATCAATCAAATTCCCACAACCTTTTGGCTCAAGGCACTGCTCCAAGAAGGATCCGTTTACAAATGAAACTTTCCCGGGGAGTGACTCCCTGCTGCAAGTCGGAGTCAAGTTGCAGTGCAGACCGTGAAGTGAAAGCAGAAGTTATTGAGGTGAGAAGTTCATCAAGTGAAGCTAATATAGGAAATCCAATGACATTATTTTTTCATGGGTTGTAAGCTCTATAAAACTGTTGCTTGCAGGCTGGAGATGCTACAGAATGTACTACCACTGATGAGCAGCAGCAGGAAACTACACATAGTCATTCTGATATTGCAGGACAACCTAAAGCAAGGCTGAGGTTAAGATCAAAACAGGGTGGTGAATCGGTCTGTAATCAACAGGACCCATCTATGTTCCCAACGGTGCTTCCTGTCCGTCATCCCCCAAATTCCTCATATTTTTATGTTGTTGGAGTCATTCTAGTTATGGTCTTCTTCATAGTCTTTATTGGGGTATGGAGATGCCTACAACCTTGATGCTGCTTGAGAATACTACATAACAGTTGGCTTCTGTTTGTACTTCACTCCTCATTGGGTATAGAGACATAGAGACGAGTTTATGTACATGTATATATATGTATTTGATAGGATCTTAGATCACTATTGACGACTCTGCAACTATGGTTTTAAGAGCAGCTTCTCTTTTTTGTATAATTCTATTACTTTTGTTACTCTACCCGGTTCCTTTGTTCCCTCTCTTTTTGTGTGTGATTCTTGTACCATTGTTATTACCCTGATCCTTTGTACTTTCCTAGCATATTGTACCAGATCCTTCTTATATTCCTGCGTTGCATGATATATCCTATTTGGTCCAATTTTTCTTTTTATGTAACTTTTAAAGCTCCTAATGCCAAACTCTGTTATCTTTGCTCGTAGATCGGGTTTTGAGATTACTTTTTTACTTGAATTCACTTCTACATGGGACCCGTTATAAATGATTATTCTAATGCAGTTCCAAATCCTTGCATTGGGATTTAATGGTGGTGTAAACGGGCCAGCCCACGAGAGAGGTTTGTTGGGAGTTTAAAAAAAATTGTATGGTAACCGGTCTGGGCTTAGGCCTATTTGAAGTCCAGCAAAACCTCAGCCCAAGGCTGGCCCATTTACACCCCAACTGGGAATCATGATGTCCTCAACGAGGAGTAGGCATGTCATGGGACAGGTTGTCTCCCTGTATATGGGGGGGGGGGGGACTTGCAGAGCAAAAAGGATTGTGGCTACTTCCCTTAACTAACGCCAAGCTCCACTGGGCATCGGGGTTGGACACATCAGTGCCGAAAAGTGATATGTGCCCCATCCCCCGCCCCCTCCAAAAAAAAAAGTATAAATCACTTTTTGGTGCTCATTTGTCCACCCCCTGACACTCAGCGGAGGTTAGCATTTTTTAAGGGAACTGACATTGTGTCGGTTTGAAGGGCAAGTTCAGTGTCTTAGAACGGGTGATGACAGTCATGAGAAGGCTGGGTTTTTTTTTGGCCTTTTGGGTTTTGATGGGATAGTCTGAGGCTCCATGGCTGGGCTTTTATAGCCTCTGCACAAAACCATTGGGATAGACACTTTTTGTTTTTTAATCTTTAAACGTGGCTTTATAACAGTGGTCTTACATCTTGAATAAAGAAGAAAAGTAAAAGAAAAATTATGGATTAATATTTATATGGAGCATTCGCTGGTTTTAAACCGAGAGAGAATAAATTTATGACATCCCAAAACTTAATTGATGATCTTCACCTTCCAAGGAATGGGTACTGCAGTGGTTGACGGCCTCTAGTCTCCATCTTTTTTCTGTTTTCAGTCATGGAGCTGCAACTCTATGGCTTATTCGAAGGCTAGTAATAGATTGATATTTGATAACAAACAGGTTTCAGCCAAAGCTATTATAACAAGTGCAATTGCTTTATCTTCCGAATACAATATCAGTTGATCGTTTGCAAAATACCCAACAGGTCACAAATGTAGAACAAAGATCATCTCCTTTCCTATCTCGCTGGTCTCCTCAAGTGGGTACCTTCAAAATCAATGTAGACAGAGCAGTCGATAGATTTAATGTTGTGGCAGCTCTAGTACGAGATCATTTAGTTGCTTTACTTGTTGGAAAAACCTTGGAACTTCAGGCTTGCAATCCGGAAGGTGAAGCTTCTTTCATGCTAATAACATGTTAGTAACAAGTAATAAATATAGATTCATTGCATATATCAGAATATTTCAAAAGTACAAAATTCATCTTTTTAGGCATGGCTTTCCATATGAGGCTTAAACTAGCGCAGGAGTATTCTGGTGTTACCATGCAGATCGAAGGTGGTAGTTTTCTAGTGAAACTTTTAAACGACCTAGCTAATCCTGCACCTTGGAAAATCCAAAAATACTGTTCAAGAGTTCCTCTTCATCATCCTTTAGCTTTCCAAATCTCACAACATCTCATATTCCGAAAGCCTGCATCAAAGCTGCCCATGAACTAGCAGTTCTAGCAGCAAGAGAACATACATCTTAGAAGTGGAACAGTCTAAACTCCTCAATAGATTTCTTCCATTCTGGTAATGGATTCTTGTAATGAGGTTTTATCAGTTAGATGTATTAAACTAACACTTCCTATCAAAAAAAAAAAAAAAAAGACAAAAAAGATGAGTAGGTATTGGATGTGGACAAGAAGCCAAGTGAAGGGTTAGGTTCTACACCATAATGTGTTGCGACTAAACCCACAAACCAAAGAGAAAAATGTAATAGACAGGAAACACAATAATATACGTGGTTCGGCTTATAACCTACATCCATGGGTGAAAATGACAAGAAATTTCACTATCAATCAAGGAGATTACAAAGAAATCAAGCTCTCAAACCGTAAGCCCCAAAATACACCATTCCACCTCTTTCTCTCTCTGTCAAAGTTAGGATTCCCTTTCAGAAAACTTTAACACATCTTATATATGCGGTTACATAAAAAGAATCAAACCGGGTCACGGGTCGAGTCACGAAAATGGATCATGTCGGGTTTGATCACCAGTACTTCTTTGAGACATCAGTAGCATCTAGAACACAAGGTAGAATTCAAACCACACTCAACAAATCTTCACCTTGGCTTGAATTCCATCAATCTTCACAAAAAACAGAAACTCCTATAGCCGTCCTCACATAAGCTCCCTAGGGGCACTCAGGTACTACCAAAACCAATCAAGTCCAAGTAGTGCTTGAACTTGATTGTAGGAATGGGCTTGGTCATCATATCTGCTAGATTCTTTACTGTAGCAATTTTCTTCACTAAGATAATACCCTCAGAAACCATATCTCGAATAAAGTGAAGTCTGACATCAATATGTTTGGTCCTCTCATGGTACATCTGATTTTTAATCAGATGTATGACACTCTAGCTATCACAATACACAATAATTTGCTCCTGCTAGAACTCCAAATCACCAACCAAACTTCTCAGCCAAATCGCTTCCTTTACTGCCTCTGTAGCTGTCATATACTCTACTTCAGTAGTAGATAAGGCAATTGTGGACTGTAAAGTTGCCTTCCAACTGATGGCACCATCACAAAGAGTAAAGACATACCCTGTCAGAGACCTCCTCCTATCTAGATCTTCAGCATAATCAAAATCAACAGATCCAATAGCACTACCAAAAGTGTCATTGCTTCTATATATATCAACCCAATATCTGAAGTACCTCTCAAATACCGAAGAATCCATTTTACAGTCTATCAATGTGTTTTTTCAGGTTTATTCATATACCTATTAACCACACTAACAGATTGTGAAATGTATGACCTAATGCACACCATAGCATACATAATTCTCCCAACAGCACTAGCATAAGGAACACGTGACATGTATTCCTCCTCCTCCTCAGTCTGTGGTGATAAAGTAGTTGAGAGTTTAAAATAAGCATCAAATAGAGTACTCACTAGTTTCGACTCTTGCATACCAAAGCGTTCTAACACCTTCTCAATGTACCTTTTTTGTAATAAGTACAGTTTACTTGCTCTTCAGTCCTTATGAATTTCCATACCTAATATCCTCTTTGCAACACCCAAATCTTTCATATCAAACTCACCACTAAGTTGAGTCTTCAATTTGTTGATCTCAGACAAATTTTTAGCAACAACTAACATGTCATCAACATACAATAACAAATAAACAAAAGAACCATCTGAAAGCTTCTTGTGATAGACACAACTATCAAACTTACTCCTAGAGTAGCCATTTTCAACCATAAAAGTATCAAACCACTTATATCACTGCTTAGAAGATTGTTTCAAACCATACAAAGATTTCTTCAATAAGTAAACATGCTTCTCCTTTTCCTGGATCATAAACCCTTAGGCTGATGCATATAAATCTACTCCTCTAGTTCACTGTGCAGAAAAGTAGTCTTGATATCAAGCTGCTGAAGCTCCAAGTCAAACAGAGCAATCATGGAAGGTAGCACCCGAATTAAGTTGTGCTTCATAACAGGTGAAAACACTTCATTGAAGTCAATGCCTAAGTATAGCCCAATGCCACCAACCGTGCTTTGAGCCTTACATCTTCCACCCCTAGAGTTCCCTCC
>JAOXJP010048142.1:0-16135 GCA_025762735.1 Platanus orientalis
ACTCCATGCAAAGATGTCTATCTATTCTTTGAGCAAATTTTACAGGGCATGCCCCTGATCTGTAGTGCTGGGAGTCCCAATTTTTATAATTTTAGGAATGGCTTCCGACCTGAGATTGACTTTTTTAAGGTCATCAACCGATGGAAGATTTCAGTTCTCTTAGCGCTCAAAGGCCTTGATCACCTCTTTCGGCATTAATTCATCATCATTCTATTCTTCTTGTTCATGTTTTTAAAAGAAAAGCTTTTAGTATTAATTTACATGAAAAAATGATATAATATCCGAGAAGAGCAACTGGACTTGAAATCAACTCTAAGTTATGTGCATACACGATGTTTGTGCTAATCACAAGCTTGAGAAAACTTGTCTAGCCAGGATCAAGTCACGCATAGTTCTGGTCTTAGGGTGGACCAAATTTATATATTTTTGAAAAGCAGTAGAGCCTGAAGTTACTTCTCAGGTTGCCAACATACATGCCTTTCAGCATAATTATTTTTTCTAAAAAATATTGGTTTGTCAAGATCAAGTCACATGTAGTTCTTTGACTACAAGGGTTAAGAAAATAAAGACTTTTCTCAGAAAATGACTAGCCTGAAGCTGTCTCAGGTTGCCTATGTGCCCCTTACAAATGCATTGGTTTAATGCTTTGACAATTCACAAGTCATTAGGGATCATGTCTACATAGTTCTTATACAAAAGGGGATGAAAAGAAAAGATGAAAAGCTTTTGAAATTTTGCAATGGTGAGAGAATGGTCCGCTCTTCCAAGCCTCTTTTCTCGATCAGTCAATCCATCACCTAATCGTCGTCTTCTATAGCTGCCGAGTTGGCTTTCCCGATCTGCTCTGCAGTGTCCACGGGTATCCATATTTTCGACATGATGACCTGGTCAGGGTCAATCTCATCTAAATCTAGTTTCCCGCTCACAATCACTGATTGGAGAGCTTCTCTTACATTGCAGGGGAGCAAGATTAAACTTAGAGGAGTTAGGTTTTCCTCCCAATGTTTTTAGGTGTTCGAGTATGAACATTCTGCAATCTCAGGGATGGACGGCTTGGTGCTAGACATATGGATATGAGGAGCAGCCTTAAAATGGTAAGAAAGATGTTGGCTAATAACTGGGGAGGGATCATGATTAGTTGTACTAACGAGTGTTCTGTACTGTACTCTGATGGTTTTGTTTGAGCTGATGGTATGGTTGGCAGGGTGCTACTAGATTTGGAGAGTTCAGAAGTTGATACGAAATGCAGTGCAGTCTTGTAGCTGGCTTTTCTCTTCTTGTTCTTTTTGAACTGATGCTTGAGGAGAGGTTTGAAACCTAGGCCTGCCTTGTATGGCACTCTAATGGCCTTGACAGGGTTCTTCCTTCCCTGAGAATGCTTGCCTAGACCCTTGTCTAGATCAAACTTCATTCTAGCCACCATGTTGAATTTTGGGATAAGTATTTCAGCCTTCCTTCCCAACTCTACTGCCTCTTTCTTTGTATGTGTGACCTCAAACTGATATGAGGTGAATGTGTTCGGGGCTTGCAAGTTTTGAGCTCCTTGTATTTTTTGACCTGTCATAGTAATGACATCCGTGTCTATTGGCACTATAATGAACTCGTCATTGATAATGAATTTGACATTCTGGTGAAGAGTGGATGGGACGGCACCCACCTGATGTATCCACAGTCTTCCCAACAATATTGTGAAGAAGGATGGTATGCTTAGTACCTAAAACTAAACTTAGAACATTCTCCCTTCCATCACTAGGGGAATGAACACTTCTCTTTCGCCGCGACATATTGAGTTGTCGAAGGCCCTTATGTCACATGGGTTAGGTTTCATAAAATTTGAGGGAACTCCCAATGTATCCAACATATCATTGGTATAGATTTTTAAAGTTGATCCATTGTCTACCAAGATGAGTGGAATACGTATGTCAGAATGACGTGTTGTGATGTAGATAGCTCTATTGTCATAGTGTCTCTGTCAGGGATTTCATCCTCTAAAAATCTGATGACTCGTGGTGTTGATACTCTCGCCACCATATTCTAGAGCCTGTTTGGTGTGATCAAAGCATCCATAAAGGACTTTCTGAATATGCTTAGGAATTTTTCTCAGTGTTCATCTGATGTGAGTAAGAGGCCCAAGATTGAGACCTGTGCGGGTGTCTTGGATAATTGTTCGATCAAGTATAGGTGAGACTTCCAAATAGCTGCTTCGAATATCTCATTTTCCTTCTTCTCTTTTGCTTCTTTGGTCTGTCTTTGTGTTTCTATCTCTGTCTCTTCTTTTGTCATCTTTTCTTTCTCCTTACCCTCGAGATGTAGATATGTGATCTGTTTGGAGACTCTTCCTGACTGGGTGATAAAAGTTGTGAGCTCTTCCAACTCATCCTTTGACAGTTTAGGGTATGCAACTTCTTCGACCAGGTAGCCCAAGGGAACTCTGTTCAACAAGTATTGGATTCTGGTTGGTGGGGGGATTTTGATGACTTGGTAGGGAGATGAAAGGTCAGTGAATTGGGCATACGGTGATTGTAGAGGGATGATATGGGGTGATGAGAAGGGGTCATGAGTTGCTGAACCTTCCCCATATATATTGATATTAAGGGGAAGAAATGTGATTGGGTTATCTGGGGTCATATCCCACATGTTGGTGAGCAAGTGCTCATATTCAAGAAGAGGGATAGGCTCGGGGACATATCCGTCTATGGTGGACACGTAGTTGGTGTTGGAAAAAAAAAGATTTTCTTGGGCTCTGAGACTTTGGTAATGTAGCTGGCATGGTTGAATTGGGAGCTAGTAGTACCTATCAGGTTGACCCCTTTTGGTGGCTTATCATCGGGGAGTGGATTCTGGATGATGTTGGTATTTGGTGGGGGATTGGTTGGTGTTGGGTCAAAGGATACTTTTCCCTCATCGAATAGGTCTTTGATTTCATGTTTTAAGCAAAAACACCTATTGAGGGTATGCCCTGAAGTCTGGTGATACACGCAGTGCTCTACTTGATTATAGCGGTAGGGTAGAGGGTAAGGTGAAGGTCAAGGATCAATTGGCTACAATAGCTTCTTCTTAATGAGGTACTCCATTATGTACTTGGAGTAGGGTAGGGGGAGAATTTTCTTTTCTTCTTTTCTTCTTCGGGTTCACCTGGGTATCTAGGCTGGTAGAACTGCTGAGTTTGGGGAGGGATGATGTTCATAGCTGTAGGATAGCTCTGAGGTGGCTGTGGTGGCCACAAAACATGACCACTTTTCTGACTAGGACATGGAATTTCAATTGCATGCACAAGATTGGCTTCTGGCCGGGTAGTGGCTACCTTCTTTGGTACAATCATGGGAGAACCGGCTGGGGCCAATGATGCCTCATGTACTAACCCTACCCTGATTGCCAATTCTATCTTGTCGGCTTTGTCGACAACCTCAGTGAAGTTATTTTGTGATGCGATGAGGATCATTAACTAATAAGTAGGACCCAACGTTCTCATAAAGGTCGATATCAAGTCCTCATAGGATGTTTCAGCTTAGAGGTCTTCAATCTCCATCTATATGTAAAATCCCTGATACTCTTTCCTAGAGCAGGCATCATTCCTTCAAACTCTTCTCCAGTTGGTAGCAGTTCAAGATTGAATCTATAATGGTTGAGGAATGACTGCATCAGGGCCCTCCATGTGCTAACATTGTTCTTCTCTTGGCATGCCTGCCATTTCCTTGCATTCTTCTCGAAGCTCTGGCCAAACATCTGGACCAGGATCCACTCATCATGTCCCCACTGAAACATAACGTTATAGTACATGCAGAGATGCATCCTGGGGTAGGTGGTACCATCATACTTCTCAACATTGGGCATTTGGAAGTTGGGTGGTAACATGCCTCCAGGGTGGATACAGAGGTCCTCAAAATCCATAGAAATGGGGAACTGTCCCTGTTTCATCAGTTCCAGCTCTATAGCGAGCTTTGCTATCTGTGCCCTTGTCTCATCTTTCTCTTTCCCCTTCTTGCTTGCCATTGATGGCCCATACTGTTCCTCCATGATGATAGTGGCCCTATGCTCTGGCTGTAGGTATGTAGTTGTGGGTCAGAGTGGACCTAATGTGTCTAGAAATTTCTCTTCCCAAATGAACCAATCTTCGGTTTCTTGGAATATAACAAGTGCTGAGTCTCCATAGACTTCCAGTTCATCAATGCCAAGATCAATGGCTACTTTTAAACTGATGATGCAAGTTTCATACTTGGTTATATTGTTGGTATACCAAAAGTGTAGCCTTACGGTGATTGGAATAAGGATACCTATGGGGGAAATGAGCACAGCTCCAATCCCGTAGCCTAATTGATTGACAGCTCTATGAAAACACATCTTTCATCTGACTATCTTGCTTGATGCAACTTCGACGCACAATATGTGTTCATCTGGGAAGTCAAATCTTAAGGATGAAGGTTCATCTGCTGGTCCTTCTGCTAGGAAATTGGCTATGGCTTGCCCTTTGATGGCTTTCTGTGGGACATATTTGATGTCAAATTCTGATAGCATCATGAGCCATCAGGCAGTTCTTCCTATGGTTGCTGGTTTCTCGAATAAATACTTGATGGGATTTATTCGAGATATCAAAAATACTTTGTAAGAAAGGAAGTAGTGCCACAGCCTCTTGGTGATATAGACTAAAGAGAGACAGGTCTTCTCAAGTGGGGTGTATTTGGTTTCGTAGTCAATGAAATGTTTATTCAGATAGGAGATGGCATGTTCCTTCTTCCTTGTCTTATCATGCTATCCTAGCACACATCCCATGGAGTTGTCGTGCATTGTTAGATATAGGATGAGCAGCCAGTCTGGCTCTAGAGAGATTAGCACAAGTGGGCTTAGCAGATAATTCTTGATCTTGTCAAATGCAGCTTGGCAATCATTGTTCCATTGGGTTGGAATGTTCTTTCTCAGCACCTTGAACATAGGCTCACAAATGGGAGTGAGCTGGGCAATGAAATGGCTGATGTATTGAATATGCCCCAGGAAACTGCGTACATCCTTCTCTATGCGAGGTGTTGGCATTCCAATGATTGCTTTGGCCTTTGAAGGATCAACTTTTATGCCTCTTTAATTGATAATGAAGCGTAGCAATTTCCCATGGGGGGCTCCAAAGATGCATTTGTTCGAGTTCAGTTTCAATTTGTATTTTTTGAGATGGGCAAACAGCTTCCACAGATGGCTTAAGTGATCTTCTCTGTGATGAGATTTGATAATCATGTCATCAACACAGACTTCCATCTCTTTATTGATCATGTCATGGAAGAGGGTAGTCATAGCCCATTGATATGTTGGTCCGGCATTTTTGACACCGAAGGGCATTACCTTGGAGCAAAATATGCCCCAAGGGGTCGTGAAAGCAGTTTTCTCACGATCTTCCTCTGGCAACTTGATCAGATTGTAGCTTAAGAACCGGTCTATGAAGGACATCATCTTGTGTCCGGTAGTACTGTCTATAAGCACATTAATGTGGGGTAGGGGAAAATCATCTTTGGGACTAGCTTTATTTAAGTCTCTATAATCTATGCACATTCGGACCTTGCCGTCCTTCTTGGGTATAGGGACAATGTTCGCTAACCATTGAGCATATTGAACTGATAACTGGAAGCCTGTGTCTAATTATTTTTGGATTTCTTGTTTGAGGATTAGGGACCATTCTGGTCATAGACACCTAGGCTTTTGCTTGATAGGATGAATATTTGGGTTAGTGGGAAGCTTATGAGTGACAAGGTCTGTGTCTAGACCGGGCATGTCTGCATAACTCCATGCAAAGATGTCTATGTATTCTTTGAGCAAATTTAACAGGGCATGTCCCAGATCTGTAGTGCTGGGAGTCCCAATTTTTACAGTTTTAGGAATGGCTTCCGACCTGAGATTGACTTTTTTGAGGTCATCAACCAATGGAAGGTTTCAGTTCTCTTAGCGCTCAAAGGCCTTGATCACCTCTTTTGGCATTAATTCATCATCATTCCATTCTTCTTGTTCATGTTTTCGAAAGAAAAACTTTTAGTATTAATTTACATGAAAAAGGATTTAATATCTGAGAAGAGCAACTGGACTTGAAATCAACTCTAAGTTATGTACATACCCGATGTTTATGCTGATCACAAGCTTGAGAAAGCTTGTCTAGCCGGGATCAAGTCACGCGTAGTTCTGGTCTAGGGGTGGACCAAATTTATATATTTTTTAAAAGCAGCTGAGCCTGAAGTTACTTCTTAGGTGGCCTACATACTTGCCTTTCAGCATAATTATTTTTTCTAAAAAATATTGGTTTGTCAAGATCAAGTCGCTAGTAGTTCTTTGACTACAAGGGTAAAGAAAAAAAAGACTTTTTTCAAAAAATGACTGGCCTAAAGCTGTCTCAGGTTGCCTACGTACCCCTTACAAGTGCATTGGTTTAATGCTTCGACAATTCACAAGTCATTAGGGATCATGTCTACATTGTTCTTATACAAAAAGGGATGAAAAGAAAAGATTAAAAGCTTTTGAAATTTTGCAATGGTGAGAGAATGGTTGGCTCTTCCAGGCCTCTTTTCTCGATCAGTCAATCCATCACCTAACCCTCGTCTTCTATTGCTGCTGAGTTGGCTTTCCCAATCTGCTCTGCGGTGTCCACGGGTATCCTTATTTCTGGCATGATGACCTGGTCAGGGTCAATCTCATCTAAGTCTAGTTTCCCGCTCACAATCACTGATTGGAGAGCTTCTCTTACATTGCAGGGGAGCGACAGTAGACTTAGAAGAGTTAGGTTTTTCTCCCAATGTTTCAAGGTGTTGGAGTATGAACATTCTCCAATCTCAGGGATGGACGGCTTGGTGCTAGACATGTGGATATGAGAAGCAGCCTTAAAATGGTAAACAGGATGTTGGCTAATAATTGGGGAGGGATCATGATTAGTTGTACTAACGAGTGTTCTATATTGTGCTTTGATGGTTTTGTTTGAGCTGATGGTATGGTTGGTAGGGTGTTACTAGATTTGGAGAGTTCAGAAGTTGATACGAAGTGCAGTGCAGTCTTGTAGCTAGCTTTTCTCTTCTTGTTCTTTTTGAATTGATGCTTAAGGAGAGGTTTGAAACCTAGGTCTGCCTTGTATGGCACTCTAATGGCCTTAACAGGGTTCTTCCTTCCCTGAGAATGCTTGTCTAGACCCTTGTCTGGATCAAACTTCATTCTGGCCATCATGTTGAATTTTGGTGTAAGTATTTCAGCCTTCCTTCCCAACTCTACTACCTCTTTCTCTGTATGTATGACCTCAAATTGATATGAGGTGAATGTGTTCGGGGCTTGCAAGTTCTAAACTCCTAGTATTTTTTGGTCTGTCATAGTAATGACATCCGTGTCTATTGGCACTATAATGACCTCGTCATTGATAATGAATTTGACCTTTTGGTGAAGAGTGGATGGGACGACACCCACTTGATGTATCCACGATCTTCCCAACAGCATTGTGAAGGAGGATGGTATGCTTAGTACCTAAAACTGAACTTAGAACATTCTCCCTTCCATCACTAGGGGAATGAACACTTCTCCTTAGCCGCAACATATTGAGTTGTCGAAGGCCCTTATGTCACATGGGTTCGGTTTCACAAAATTTGAGGGAACTCCCAACGTATCCAACATATCATTGGTATAGATTTTTAAAGTTGATCCATTGTCTACCAAGATGAGTGGAATACATATGTTGGAATGACATGTTGTGATGTAGATAGCTCTATTGTGCATGGTGTCTCTATCAGGGATTTCATCCTCTAAAAGTGTGTTGACTCGTGGTGTTGATACTCTCGCCACCATATTCTAGAGTCTGTTTGGTGTGATCAAAGCATCCATAAGGGACATTTTGAATATGCTCAAGAATTTTTCTCAGTGTTGATGTGATGTGAGCAGGAGACCCAAGATTGAGACCTGTGCGGGTGTCTTGGATAATTGTCCGATCAAGAATAGGTTAGCCTTTCGAATAGCTGCTTCGAAGATCTCATTTTCCTTCTCTTTTTCTTCTTTGGTCTGTCTCTGTGTTTCTATCTCTGTCTCTTCTTTTGTCATCTTTTCTTTCCCCTTACCCTCGAGATGTAGATATGTGATTTGGAGACTCTTCCTGACTGGGTGATAAAAGTTGTGAGCTCTTCCAACTCATCCTTTGACAGTTTAGGGTATGGAACTTCTTCAACCATGTAGCCCAAGGGGACTCCGTTCAACAAGTATTGGATTCTAGTTGGTGGGGGGATATTGATGACTTGGTAGGGAGATGAAAGGTCAGTGAATTGGGCATACAGTGATGGTAGAGGGATGATATGGGGTGATGAGAAGGGGTCATGAGTTGTTGAACCTTCCCTATATATATTGATATCAGGAGGAAGAACTGTGATTGGGTTATCTGGGGTCGTATCCCACATGTTAGTGAGCAAGTGCTCATATTCAAGAAGAGGGATAGGCTCAAGGACATATCCGTCTATGGTGGACACGTAGTTGGTGTCGGGCAAAAAGATGATTTTCTTGGGCTCTGAGACTTTAGTAATGTAGCTGGCATGGTTGAATTGGCTGCTAGTAGTACCTATCAGGTTGACCCCTTTTGGTGGCTTGTGGTCGAGGAGTGGATTATGGATGATGTTGGTATTTGGTGGGGGGATTGGTTGGTGTAGGGTCAAATGATAGTTTTCCCTCATCGATTAAGTTTTGGATGTCATGTTTTAAGCAGAAACACCTATTGAGGGTATGCCTTGGAGTCTGGTGATACGCGTAATGTTCTACTTGATTATAGCGGTAGGGTAGATGGTAAGGCGGAGGTCAAGGATCAATTGGCTACAATAGCTTCTTCTTAATGAGGTACTCCATTATGTACTTGTAGGAGTAGGGTAGAGGGGTGAATTTTCTTTTCTTCTTTTCTTCTTCGGGTTCACCTGGGTATCTAGGCTGGTAGAACTACTGAGTTTGAGGAGGGATGATTTTCATAGCTGTAGGATAGCTCTGAGGTGGCTGTGGTTGCTGTGGTGGCCGCAAAACATGACCACTATTCTGACTAAACCATGGAATTTCAATTGCATGCACAAGATTGGCTTCTGGCCGGGTAGTGGCTACCTTCTTTGGTACAATCATGGAGGAACCAGCTAGGGCCAATGATGCCTCATGTACTAACCCTGCCCTGATTGCCAATTTTACCTTGTCGGCTTTGTCGACAACCTCAGTGAAGTTATTATGTGATGCGATGAGGAGCATCAGCTGATAAGTAGGACCGAACGTTCTCATAAAAGTCGATATCAAGTCCTCTTCGGACATAGGATGTTTCAAGTTTGAGGTCTTTAATCTCCATCAATATGTAAAATCCCTGATACTCTCTCCTAAAGCAGGCTTCATTCCTTCAAACTCTTTTCCAGTTGGTAGCAGTTCAAGATTGAATCTATAATGGTTGAGGAATGACCGCATTAGGGCCCTCCATGTGCTAACATTGTTCTTCTCTTGGCTTGCCAGCCATTTCTTTGCATTCTTCTCTAAGCTCTAGCCAAACATCTGGACCAGGATCTGCTCATCATGTCCCCACTGGAACATAATGTTATAGTACATGTAGAGATGCATCCTAGGGCAAGTGGTACCATCGTACTTCTCAACATTGGGCATTTGAAAGTTGGGTGGTAACATGCCTCCAGGGTGGATACAGAGGTCCTAAAAATCCATAGAAATAGGGTACTGTCCCCCTTTCATCAGTTCCAGCTCTACAGCGGGCTTTGTTATCTATTCACTTGTCTCATCTTTCTCTTTCCCCTTCTTGCTTATCGTTAATGGCCCTACTGTTCCTCCATGATGATAGGGACCCTATGCACTGGCTGCAGGTATGTAGTTGTGGGTCAGAGTGGGGCATTGACATAAGTGGGACCCTATGTGTATGCCTGACTGTGCGGGAGAGTTTGTTCGATAGTATCGGGAAGTGGTAGTTCAATTGTCGAACTTCGGTTTTGAGGTCCTCCCTACTTTATCAAATACTAAAACATTTGCTGTTCGAACTGCAAAAGGGAGGGAATTTGAGGCTACTCATTGGGGCCTAGTTGGCTAGGGGAAGGTGAAGAAGATTGGGGTGTGGAAGAGGATTGACCAGATTTTAGGGTGGATATCCAACCATGCCAGGACATGAAGTCCCCATGAGTCACTCCACTTTTATTTTAAATCCCTCTAGGAGGGTGCTTTAGGAAGCGGTCTTTATGGGGGGTGGATTTCTCATAGATGCTTCTGGTATGAAAAGAGGTGCAGTGCTTGATGTAGGCGAAGGTGTTGACTTGTCGGCCATTGCTTTACGCTGTGCCTTCTTCTGCTTTTGCAATCGAGTCTCTAGGGGAGCAATTGTAGCTTGCTTAACTAAGTTGGAAGAGGAGAAGTTCATTGTTATTAGTTGTCAGGTTCATTCTTTTTTTTATTTATGAATTGATGGCCAGACGCTTTACAAGTGAATTCATGCCCTTTAATCTTAACTACAAGATTTTGGAAACAAAATTTTTGTACATTATACATATCGGAAAAGATTACAAAAGGAGGGGGTACTTGTGCCAATACATTAGAAGATAACAAAATCTAGAGATCAGGCACTACTAGACGTGATGTAGGTGTTATCGGCTCATATCCTAGAGAAAATATCTATTCTCTTAGCTTGTGAACCCATGACTTTGTCCATTGATCCTGTACAAAAGCCAAGCTATTACTGTGCCTCATTTCAAATCCCAAATCTTTGTGGGAAACCCTACTGTCATTGAGCTCATTTTTCAAAGAGTGAACGAGCTCTACCTGTGTTTCATTCCAATGCTGGGCACACTCATGTGAGACCTCGGCCTCTGTACGTAAAAGTACTTTAGCTTCTAGGGTAGCTTTGGTTTGGGCATGTGCTGCCCGTTCCTCAGCCAAATCTATCAATGCCTGCTCATATTCTGCCTGAGTGTGAGAGAGCTCTGTATGTGATGATGATGGTGACTCAATACACTGTCTCTTGTTCGAAGAGGTAGATACTGAAGGTGTAGCAGGTTGTACAGGAGGCTTGTGTAGAAGCCATTATTCATATGCTGGTGTCATAGCCTGTGTTTTGGCGAATACTAGCTGTAGATGTCCTGAGACTCCAGTATGCGAGTTATCCCATAGAGTAGCTAGTATGGACCGTGTATGATTTTATGTTCGGTGGTCAAGTTTGCATATGTCTTCAAAAGCTATAGGTAAATTAAAGAGATCTTGTCTCAATGCTAGTTGCTGAAGAACGCATATTGGTACATAGGGAGTACTCTAGTGGACTCCTGTAATGACCATGTATGCGCGATCTTGTGTAGTGAGGAGTGGGTAGCATGCCTTATGCCATATGACATGCCAAGTGATTTGTTCAAGTATGGCAACTAACAGGTTTTGGTAATCTGACATAGTTGTCCTGTTTGGATAGGGTTGGCTTCTGACATGGACTTGTGCCAGAGCTAGATTTCATGGTATATAAGCAGGGAAAGATGTTAAGATAGATAGATGTTTCTGTAACCATGCTTGTAGAAAAGCTAGACAACCATATAGTTGACCTTTAGGATGTCGAGCACAATATGAGAGACTAGAGATAATCTTTGAGATGATCACTAGTGCGAGTGTCTTCTTCTGAAAATGTTGATCTAAGACATCAAGCAGGACGCCATGGATGTGATGGTGGCTTTGAGATAGTAGGAGTTGTCCTAAGACAACTAAGGTGAATGCCCTGAACTTGACTGGATTGTTGAAGTCACTAGGTTTCTTCCAATTTCTTTCCAATAAAAGATCAAAGGGGCAGTGCAAATATTCTCCTGTGGCTTCCTTGGGCAGGGCTATTTTGGCTATATCTAATGTGTGGAAGCTTTTCAAATAGTTGGGTTTATGTACCGGAATTATGGCCTTGGTGCCGAGACAATGATCCCAACCTAAAAAGGATTCGAGCTCGTCAATGGTGGGTGTGAGTTCCTGTTCTCCGAAGCAAAAAGCCATACTCGTTGGGTCCCAGAAGGAAATGACAGCTTCTATCAGTGGCCAATCCAAATTGATCTAAGCAAGGGCTAATGTTGCTCCTAGTCGGCTCTGACTCTTCCAAACTTCCCATTCGGCCGAGGGAAGGGCGATTAGGGAATTTGCAAAATTTTTTAGAGATGGAGGGTAACATATCCAATTGTACTGATCTATGAACATAAGCATGAACACAGGATTAGAAATGTCATTTTATAGTGAAAAATAACAATTTGCAGAATTTAAGCCTAACTCCAATTTTTTGCTTCGCCTGTTTTTAATTCGAATTGAAAACAGGCGTTGAGGGGTCAATCAGGTGTTAGAGTTATTTTAAGGAAAATGCCTGACACCTGTTTACTGCTTCAACACCTATTTTTTATTTAATTAAAAAATAGGTGTTGGGAGGTTAAACAGGCGTTGGAATCAGTTATGAGTTTAAATGGCCCGCAACTATTTCTTTTTGTTTTTACTATTTCCTTTTTGCTATTTTTGGTTACAAAATGGTAGAGAGGTCCCCACAAATCGTTCCCTTCTCTTCCTTTTCTATTTTCATTCAAAATCTTTGCTTTTTGTCTTGCTTTTGACAACAATGAGTCAAGCGGAGTCAAGCCGTCACTTTCCTCTTCTTTCAACCCAAGAAAAGGCACTGTGGAAGTACCTGATTTTGAATAATGTAAGCTCTTTGTTTTTTTACTTAATCATGTCTTTTACTTTTGATTATTGATTTAATCATTGCTTTTGTGAATCTTTTGATTTAAAATAATAAAATTATTTGTTTGAACTTGATTCAATGTTATGCTTATTTTAGATTTGCCTCTTTTTTATTTTTTATTTGATTTTTGTTAGATTTTTAAGTTTTAAACTTATTTAAATGGATTTAAATTACTTTAAAATTGATTTATACATGCTTTAGAATGGTTGGTTGCTATTTTGGCATTGATTTTCGTGTATTCTAATGCCTAAAAAAACTAACCTAAATTATAGGCGTAATGCCTATTTTCTGCCTGTTTTAAAAAATTAGGCGTTGAACTGGAAATCTGGTGTTAGGTTTGAAAACTGGCGTCAGGAAGGAAAACTAGCGTCAGGTTTAAAATCTGTCGTCAGGAAGAAAAACTGGCGTCAGGTTTAAAATCTGGCATGAGGAAGGAAAACAGGTGTTAAGCTTGAGAGACAGTTTTGACACTTGGATTTTTTGGTTTCTTTTGGACTTGTTTTTTATTTAGTTTGCTTCTAAACATTGTTCTAACACATTTTAGCTTGTTTTCTCTCATAGGTTAAGGGGAATGTCCAACACCACAGTTCATGGTCCGGGGTTTTGGAGTTATGGTCCCAGATGTGTACAAATGTTCAGGAGAGGGTTGGGGCCATGAATTTTGGCCATTTTTTTTACCCTTCCTATGTTGTGAGCCGACAAGGCCTTACTAACGGCTTTTGCGGAGAGATGGTCTCCCATTACCCGGACATTCCATCTTCCAGCAGGGGAGATTGGGGTGCCTCCGATCGACTTCCATATAATGATCGGGCTTTCTATGGAGGGGACACCCCCACCGAGCTCGGAGGAGTTTGACTCCACGTTGGTGGCTCACTACATTGGGCCACAGACCATGGTATACTATAAGGGCACCAAGGGTTTCCTTCCTTCGTGGTTCAAGAAGGATTATGTCTGGGCCATGAATGTTAGCTCAGATGTGGAGAAGGCGTACTTGACATAGGCCTTCTTGTTGTACATGCTGACTTGCTCGATCTTTTACAGAAAGGGCAACAGAGTCTATTTCTACCTGTTGCCAACTTTAGAGGACTTAAGCTTAGTGGCGACACGGGACTAGGGTAGATCCGTCCTCGGGTGGATGTACCTCAACATGAGCGAGATTTCTACGAGACAGAGCCCTCATGCCTTTGTGGGCTTATGCTTTATGTGGGAGGTATGTGTATCTTTTCATTTTCTTGCTTTCTTTCAAATTTATTACTCATTTTATTATTGTATTAAATTTTTCCTTGTTTTATTTCTTTTATAGGTGTGGTGCTATAAGCACTTCCTAACCTTAGCCCCGAGGCAGAAGGGTGAGAAGGTACTTTACTTCCCTTATGTGACGAGGTGGAATGATACTCTTCCAAAGACTCGAAAGTTGATCTCGGCTTTCCGGCACGAGCTGGACCTACTTACTGTTGAGCAGGTAAGTGTACAATGCTTAGCTTGGATTTGATTATTATTTCTTCTTTTACTTTTGTAAATCATTTAATGACATTTGTTGTGTTTGTGCAGATCAATTGGCACCCATGGGCTCACTGGGCTCTGGTGTCAGATGACGCCTGAGACCAGACTTCTGCTTGGGACTGGTCTTGCTAGAGGGTAGTGTTAGTAGCCTTGGGTGAGGTGACCGTCTACCTCGGTGAGAGGTGTTGGAGACAGGTGGGAGGAGGAGTTGAGGGGTTTGTAGTCCCCATTCCGCACCTAGTGTCATTGACACTGAGGGTGCATCTGGGCAAGGAGACGACGGCATAGATGCTGCCCCCTTTTGGATTGGAATCAAGATTACTAGAGGTGGTGGTCTACCCAGTCTTGTGGGCCTTTGGGTGGACCTATTGAGCCCCCTATAAGTGTGTTTTATTTTAGCTTGCTTTTTAAAAAAAAATATTTTGACAACTTTTGTTTTATTTTGACAGGTTGTTGTTGCACAGCCTCCACTTGAAGGGTCACCACCTCCCACTCGTTGAGGGAGGAAGAGGAGGGCTCCACCAGTTAGGCCAGATGTAATGGGCATAGTGCCCGAGGTGGTGACTGTGACTGGTCTGGTGGGCAAGATCAGTGAGGTGCCTCTACCCGAGGTAGAGTTACCAGAGGGTTAGGTGTCCCTAAGGGTGTGACTCAGGTATGTTATTGGTTCATTTTAAATTTATTTGCAATTTTACTTGCTTTCTTTTATTTGACTTAGCATTGTGTACTTATGCAGGTCTCAAGGGAGGTGTACCTGAGTGTCCTCCACAAACTGGCAAGATGTTTTGCCTTAGTAGGGCAGAGACACTAGGCCCATTTTACTAAGGTGGAGGCTTTGAGGGCCATCCATTAGGCTGAGGTTGAGGAGGTAATCACATTACCATTTGTCAGTTATGTTTATGTTTTTAGTTAGCTTCTGATGATTTTGGCATGTGTATTTGATTGTGTAGCTAGAGAGACAGATCCCCATTCCAGGGGAGATGGGAGGTGCTGATGGAGACACTAAGATGCCTCATGTTGACCCTGAGGTCAAGGTAACAGGGGGAAGATTAGGCTGAGGGGTAGTAGCAGCCCGAGAGAGAGTAACCCGTGAGAGAGCCCGAGGTTGGTGGGGAGCAGACTGGGAGAGAGTCTGAGGCTGGCGGAGTGGGTGGAGTGCAGGCAGCCTTAGTGCCTGGTGGTGTGGCTACTAAGGCTCCTCTACAAAATAATGATAGTCCCATTCTAGATCATCTTAGGCGTGGTTATATTCATCCTCGTGCTACTAAAGGAGTCTGATATATCCGATATGGGGCAAGTCACTCATACTCCTAGAGGAGGGTGAAGCATATGGCCAGGAAGGAGACTGTGGACTATGTGGGTAGCAGCTCTGATGAGTAACCGTGGAGTTGGGCTCTCTCTCTTTTGTTTTTTATTTGACTTTGTTTTTTTTAGGGGATGTAATTAAACATATTTTATTTGATTGATGGGTGGTATAGATTAACCCGAGATGACTTTGTACAGTTATGAGGTTTTTATCTTTGTTAACTTTTGAAAGATATTGTAATTCAAATTAGATGTATATATTTTAATCACTTGAGGATAACTTTTATTCATTTTTTTTTCTTTTCATGGTTTGATTTAGTTGTGGTATGTCTACGCAATTTGTGCTATCGCGTTACATATATTATGCAAAAAGGTTGAGAGATATTCAAATTTAAATAAAAAGCTAAAATCCAAACCTAATCATATAAAAAATAATTTGGACAAGTTTTGTAAAGTCGGACATCAATTCCTGGTTCCATTTAATCAATCATGCAAGCACTCAATCAAAATTAAGGCAAACAAGCCTAAAGCAAGACCTCTAAGTTATTAAGTGTAGCCTAATAACTCTAACCTAAAAATGACTAAATATGCATGCTTTTTGAGATTCTAAAAGATGAAGTGTACCAGTCGAAACAC
>JAOXJP010048153.1:0-16135 GCA_025762735.1 Platanus orientalis
ATAAAATTAGTCCAAATTATTTTTTTAGATAATTAGGTCCGGATTTTACCTTCTTGTTTAAATTTGAATATCTCTCACCTCTTTTGCATAATATATGTAGACGCGATAGCATAGATAGCATAGACATTTCACAAGTAGAGTAACAAACAAACCAAATCATGAAAGAAATAAAGAAAATAAATAAAAGTCATCCTCAAGCAACTAAAATGTATAACCAATCTAATGTCCAAGCATCCTCTAAGTAAACAAAATTAAAATCTCAAAACATGTCTAAAGTCATCTAGGGTTAACACATATATAACCCATCAACCAAAAAAGTTTAATTACGCCCCCTCAATGAATAAAGAAAAGAAAATAAAAAAAGTCCAATCTCCAATCACTCGTTGGAGCTACTACCCACATAGTCCACTATCCCATTCTTAGCCTTTTGCTTCATCCTCTTCCTAGAGTATGAGTGACCAATGCCATATCGGACTTTATCGTCACCACAGGGTGGAACAACACCACATCTTGGTATGGTCGGAAGAGGACTATCATCAAGCTGTAGAGGAGCTACCACCACTACACCACTAGGTACTAGTGTTGTTTGCATCTCGGGCTCTCCATTGGTCTCAGGCTTTCCCATAGTCTGCTCTCTACCGATCTCAGGCTCTCCTATAGGCTGTTCTCTCTTAGGCTGTTCCTCCTCAGTCTGCTCTGCCCCTAGTTGTGCCACTTTGGGCTCGGTAGAGGGCATCTTAGTGTCCTCAGCAACACCTCTTATCTCCCCTGAAATGGGGATCTGTCACTGTAAAGATAAAACAAGAACACACATGTCAAAACTTGTAAAAAAAAAAGAAATGCTTAAAAGAAATGCAAAAAACCTTGTATCTTAACTCCTCTGTGGTTGCCCCTTGGGTTGCCTTTAAGGCAGCAACCTTAGTCAAGTGGGCTTGATGCTTTAGCCCCACCAGAGCAAAGCACCTAGCCAACTTATGGAGGGCACTTAGGTACACCTCCCTAGAAACCTACATAAATACACAACATTTTTTCTAAAAAAATTACAATTAAAATACATAAGTTTTAAACTTAAACATTCAAAACAAAATCAAGAACTATACCTGAGTCATCGCCTTAGGAGGCACCCAACCTTGGGAAGTTCAACCTCTAGCAAGGGCTCCTCGGTTACCCCACCTTCTAGGTTAGTCACAGGCACCACCTCAGGGATTAGGCCTATCAAGTCCGGCTCTGTAGGTAAAACCCTCCTCTTCCTCCCTCTCCATGCACGAGGTGCTCGCTCCTTTGTGGGCTATGCCTCTGTTGCCTGTTAAAAGTCAAATAAATCAAGATTAAATGAAAGAAAAATAAAAAAATTAATGTTTTCAAAGAAAAACAAAATGTGTACTGACCTAGGGCTCAACCGGGCCACCCAATGGCCCATAAGTCTAAGTGGCCCACCACTCGCCATAATTCCTAGGCCAATCCAGGAACACAGAAGCCTCTATACCTATCTCCCCTCTCCCCATCTCTTCCTCACTATCAATCACCCTTGGAGGCGAGTGTGGGACTATAAAGTCCTCCACTCGACCCCCAACCTGGCACCAGCACCTCTCTCCGAGGTACATGGTAATCTCGCTTAGGGCCAAAACAACCCTCTGATGGGACCAATCCCAAGCAGAGGTCTGGACCAAAGCATTGCCCTCCTCCAAAGCCCAGCAAGCCCATGGACGCCACTTGACATACATAAAACACATTAGAAATTAGACAATGATTTAAAAAAATGAAATTAATTAATTGAATCAAAAGTGTTATGTACTCACCTGATCAGTAGCCAGGAGATCTAGCTCACATCAAAAACCTGAAATGGATTTCTGAGTCTTGTGGTGGGTATGGGCAACCTTCCACCTCACCACACTAGAGAAGTGAAATATCTCCTTGTTTCTCCATCTAGGGGCCAAGGGAGGGAAGTGCTTGTAGCACCACACCTACAAAAGGAAAATTAAAATCATGTATGATATCAAACTCAAATTAAACAAAGTAAAAGATAAAGACAAAAAAAAGAAGAAAGTGAATCATACATCTCATAAGAAGCACAACCCCACAACAACATGAGGGCCCTACGTAGAAGAGATCTCGCTCATGTTGGTGTACATCCACCCGAGGGTGGACCTACCCCAACTCTGTGTGGTCACGAGGTCTAGATCCTCCAAGGCCAGTAGCAAGTGAAAGTGAACTTTGTCACTCTTCCCATAGAAAATAGAGCGAGTTAGTATATAGATCGAAAAGGCTCAAGTGGAGAATGCGATCTCTACTAGCGAGCTTTGGTCGGTGGCCCACACGTAGTTGTTCTCAAACCAAGAGGGGAGGACACCCTTGGTGCTCTTGTAGTACGTCATGGGTTGTGGCCCTATTTATCGAGCCACCAACTCCGAGTCAAAATCCTCCAAGCTTGGTGGAGGTGTGCCATTTATAAAGAGTCCCGTCATCATAAAGAATTCTATCGGGGGCATCCCGATCTCTCCCATCAGAAGATGGAAGGTGCGCGTAATGGGAGACCACCTCTCTGCTAATACCACCAAAAGGGCTCTATTAGCCTGTATCGCTGGCAAGCTCAGGAAATGGCCGAAGCCCATGGCCTTCACTTGGTCCTGGACATTAGAGCACATCCGCACCCACAAGCCTAGGACCTCAAACCAAGAGCCATAGCGCTCAACTGTCCCTCTAGTCTACAAGGTAAAACATGTTAAAATATGTTAAAATAATGTTTAGGAATAAAAAGAATAAAAAGCAAATAAAAAAGAAGCAAAAATAGCAAATCTGTCTCTCAAGCCTAACGCCTATTTTTTAGGCCAACGCTTGTAATTTAGGGTAATGAATTTCAGGCATTGGAAAACCTGAAAATCACCAAAAAAAACTTGTGAAAAATGATTCTAAATCATTCCTAAATCAAAATTAAAGCAATCTAATTTCATTCAAATGATTTGAAACCTAAAAACACAATGTAATCTAAAGAGAAGTGCAAAAACAAATAAAAACATTAAATAAAAAATAAAGTATTCAAAGCAAACCAAAAAACAATCATGAATCCTTAAAAATAAAAAGAAAATTCATAAACAATTCAAAAACTCACCTCATCTGCCACAGGGTTCTTCCACAAAGCCTTCTCTTATGCCGAGAGAACCGGGAAGTGGCAACTCGATACTCCTTGACTCATTGTTGATGATAAAAAGGGGGAATTTCGGTCAAAAAAGTGAAAAATAAATAGTGGAAAGTGCTGTGGGGACCTCTCCTATAGTTTATAATAGGAAAAAAGCAAGTTGAAACATAAAAAGACAAAAGACGTAACCGCGGGTCATTTAAACTAGTAACTGCTTTCAACGTCTGATCGTGCTCCCAATGCCTATTTCTTAATTCAATTAAAATCAGGCGTCAAGTATTTTTTGTTTATAACTATTCCAATGCCTAATTATTTTCAGCTATAAAATGACATTTCTAACCCTGTATTCATGCTTGTGCTTACAGACATGGCTCATAGATTAGTGCAACTGGATGCGAACTCTACCACCTCCGTAAACTTCACAAATGCATTACTTTCCCTTCCTCCCGAGGAACAAGAAATCTGAAAAAAAAAATTGAAACCGGCTAGGGGCAACATTGGCCTTAGCCCAAGTCAATTTGGATTGAGCACTAATAGAAGCAACCATTTGCTTCTGGGATCTGACATTCATGGTTTTCCTCTTCGAAGAACAAGAGCTCACACCCACTATTGAGCAGCTTGAATCCTTCTTAAGCTAGGAACATTGTCTTGGTAGTAGTGCCATGATTCTGACTCACAAGCCTAGCTATTTGAAAAGCTTCCACACATTGGAAATCTAGGAAGCCTCCCTACCCAAGGAAGCCATAGGAGAATATTTGCACTCCTTTTTCGACCTTTTATTAGAAAAAAGTTAGAAGAAAGTCAATGACTTCGTTTACTCCATCAAGCTCAAAGCATTCACTCTAACTATTTTGGGACAGCTTCTATTATCACATAGCCGCCATCACATCAATGGCATCTTATTTGATGTCTTAGACCAGCATCTATAGAAGAAGATACTCACACCTGTGATCATCTCAGAGACCATCTCTAGTCTTTTGCATTGTGCCTGACATCCCAAAGGTTGTCTATATGATTGTCTTGCTTTCTTACAAGCCTAGTTACAGGAACATCTATCTGTCCTTATATCTTTTCCATCTTATGTGTCACTAGATCTAGCTCCAACACAGATCCATGTCAAAATCCGACCTTTACCAACCAGAGTAACTACATCAAGTTATTAGAAACTACTAGTCGCTATGCTTCCTAAACAAATTATTTGGCGTGTCATGTGGCACAAAGCACGCTACCCACTGTGCCACCCAAGACCGCACATACATGGTTATCATGGGAGTCCACCACAGCACTCCCTATGTACCCATATGCATCCTTCAGGAACTAGCATTTAGGTAAGATCTCTTCGACTTCCCTATGGTCTTCGAAGATATATGCAAGCTTGATCACCATATATCCAATCATACACAGTCTACATTAGCCGCTCTATGGGATAACTTATACACTGGAGTCTTAGGACATCCATGGCTAGTATCCGCAAAGACACAGGCCATGACATCAGAGTATGAGTACTGGCTTCTACATAAGCCTCCTCTACAACCTGCTACACCTTTGGCATCTACCTCTTCGAACAAGAGACAGTGCACCAAATCAACATCATCATCACATATAGAGCCTTCTCACACTCAAACAGAGTATAAGCCAGCACTGTCAAATTTAGCTGAGGAAGGGGCTTCATATGCCCAAACCAAGGCTACCTTAGAAGCTGAGATACTTTTGCATATAGAGGCCAATGTCTCATGTGAATGTACCTAGCATTGGAATGAAACTCAAGCAGAGCCCATTCACTCCCTGAAAAGTGAGCTTAATGACAATAGGACTTCCCATGAGGATTTGGGACTCGAGATAAGGTACAACAATAGCATGGCTTTTGTGCAGGATCAATGGATATAGTCATGGGTTCACAAGTTAAGAGAATAGATCTTCTCTTTTAGCTATGAACTAGTACCACCTCTGCCACCTCTAGCAGCACCTAATCTTTAGATTTTCATTTTATGTAATCTTTTTGATATATTGGGGTGAATACCCCCTCCTTTTGTAATCATTTTCTAATATATATATTGTATAAAGTTTTGTTTCCAAAATCTTGTAGTTAATTAAAGGACATGAATTCACCTGTATGACTCATACACTTATAAAGCACCTGGCTATCAATTATGAATGAATGTAAAGAATGAATCTTGCAAATTAATAACAATGAAACCCTTCTTTTCTTCTAACTAGTTAAGCAAGCTATAATTGCTCCCCTAGAGACTCGACTGCAGAAGCGAAAGAAGGCACAATGCAGTAAGGTTATGGCTGACAAGTCACCACCTCCTCCTACCACAAGCACTACACCTTTTACCCTCCTAGAGGTATCTACGAAAAATCAACCTCCTACTAGAACTAGTACTGAAGATACCCCCTCAGATGGATTTAAATCAGAAGTGGAGTGATTAATGGGGGATTTCATGTCCCAGCATGAGTGGACATCCACCTCAAAGACTGGTCAATCATCTTCATCACCCCAAACTTCTTCACCATCTCTTAGCCAACCAAGCACCAGTGGGCAGCCTCAAATTCTTACCCTCTCCGAGTTCGAGAAGCTGATGTTCAAATATTTGATGAAACAAAGAGGACCTTACAACCGGAGTACAACATCTAAACCACCACCTCCCAATAGTGCTGAGCAAACTCTCCCACATAGCTAGTTGTACACATAGGGCCCCACCCATGTCACTGCCCCACTCTGACCCACAACTACATACATGTGGCCAAAGCACCATACCGTCTTCTACCTTGAAGAGCAGTATGAGCCCTCAACATTATGCAAAAAGGAAAAGGAGAAGGATGAGACTAGTGCACAGATATCTAAGCTTGTAGCAGAATTAGAACTAATGAAGGGGAGAAAATTCCTCATCTATATGGATTTCAAGGATCTTTGCATCCACCCTGGAGGAGTGCTACCACCAAACTTCCAAATGCCAAATGTTGAGAAGTATGATGGTACCACTTGCCCCAAGATACACCTCCGCATATATTGTAATGCTATGTTCTAATGGGGACATGATGAGTGGATCTTGGTCGAGATGTTTGGCGAAAGCCTAGAGAAGAATGCAAGGAAAATGCTGGAAAGACAAGAGAAGAGCAACATGAGTACATGAAGGGCACATGATCATTCCTCAATCATTATAGGTTCAACCTTGAAATGCTCCTAACCCAGGAAGAGATTGAAGGAATGAGGCTTGACTCAACAGAGAATATCAGGGATTTTGCCTATAGGTGAAGATTAAAGACCTCAAACCTAAAACACCCCATGTCCGAGGAGGACATGATATCAACTTTTTTGAGGACATTGGGTCCTACATACTAGCTGATGCTCCTGACCGCGTAATAGAACAACTTTGCTAAGGTTGCCATAAAAGCAGGTTTGGTACTAGATGCCCCTCTTATCCCAACCAGTTCCACCAAAAGCACTCCAAGGAAGGCAACCGTCACCCGACCAGAAGTAAACCTTGTATAAGCCATTGAGGTCCCTCAGCCTAGTCAGAACAGTGGTCTTGTTCTGCCTCCACCACAGCCAACCTAGAGCTACCCAGCAACTATGAATATCATTCATCCTCAAACACAATAGTTTTACCAACATAGGTACTCGGGTATGCCCGGAGAAGAAAAGAAAGTTCACCCCTCTACCCTACTCCTACAAATACTATAAGAATATTACCATTCTTGAACATTAAAATTAGTAAAGTTCATTGATCAATCACATATCTAAATATGTTTTCCCATGATCACCATATGAATCTATGATATCTAATATTAAATAAAGTTTAGAATTACCTCAATCAATTAACCGGACACAAGAATCCAATTCGACTTGGTCTCCAAAGTCTCCACACCTGCTCCAAAGTTTTCTGCACCTCTCCCACTTCCAGAATTGTTATAGGACCATATCTGAATGTGGGTAACCCTATATATAGGGATAAGGAGAGGTTAGATACATCCTAGGGGGTGTGGGATCCTTATAGAACTCTTATCCTTAAGCTTAAAGGATCCACCATCCTGAATTAAGTCAAAACTATAATTGGAAACTCAACTATTTGATAATTATAACTAACTACTCTATTAATTGCAACAATCTCTGTGACATGTCACAATTGAACTCTCAAGGATAAGAATATAACATTGAGGCCCTTCCTCACAAACATTTCACAAAAACATCATTTCACTGTACAATATCCCTCAATGACCCTCAGGATAATAAACTAGTCACTGTCAAACCCTTTTGGTCATTGGCAAATAATCTCTAGGATATTAATGGATCAAATGGACATTAAAACATTTCGTAATAAATTATTTTTAAAATATTTATTTAATAAATATAATTTTGAAAATAATTTTGACAAACACTTTATCAAAAACCACTGGATCCAGATTTGCATGTCCAATCAATTCATGTTAATCCAGATTGAATATTTCTCCCTATCATTAGGATAATGGATTCCTTGTTAGGAAATTGTGTTTTCTCAAGCATCAAGTTAAGTATCCAAGCTACCCATGATATAGTCACCTATTAGGCATCACTAATTGGAAACTCAAAATAATCAATTTAAATAACTTAGAGAATCACAAGTCCCTCAGGTCAAAGGATTAATCTGTAAGTTATGAACATCATTTATACTGACAATGAAGTTTTACTAAATGTGTTCATTATTGATCCCCTTAATTCATTTGTATTATGCATTTGCATCTAAGTTTAGAGTCTCACTCTAGTGATTGAGATTACATCACACAATCATATGACAACTCTACACATAGCAGCCTTTTAAGTGATGTATCCAGCATCACCCATAGTTGTAAGGTTTTTGGCCTACAAGAATTGGATAGTCAGATCTCACCACAAATAATCCATGTGTTTGAAATCCTATTATGTTACCTGAGGACCACCTATCTTATCTTATGAGATCAAATAATTACCCATAATCAAATTATATACATGTGATGATGAAATAAAGAATTTTATTATAAATGTCAAACAAATAAATAACATAAAAGTGTCTATGATGGCTTTGTCAGGACACCTATTCTAACAAATCACATAATTGAACAGCGTTGTTTATAGTGGTTCGGCACTTCGGGCCTACATCCACTTTTAAACCAGCTCATCTTCGAGCCTCTTTAATTTCTTTATTAGTAGCACTCAAACTATTATAAGTAGAAATTAAATAAAAACCTTAAAATTTACGTACAAGTGTCCATGAAAATCCTTCCACCTTATAGATGCGCTTCTAGTGTCTTCGGTTGGCACGCTCCGATCTAATGGCTTTAATGGGATGTATTGCACTTGACTCCAACAAGTGCTACAAGAATCCACCTCTAGTGGCTCCAGTAAAGGCTATGAACTTTGATGAAGTAAAAGAATGGATTCCTTATGTTGGGTTTTCTCCTTACAGTCTTTTTTAACTATAGAACCCACCCTTTTTATTGGAAAGACAAGGTATAACTATATGATTAACTCTCCAAATCTTCTTAGAGGTTCTTCTAAGAGTTTGGAAAACTTTCACATGATCTTGGAAAGAATTTTCTTATAGAAACATGCACAAGATCAAAGGCAAACAAGAATTAACTCATACGCACAAGAACTCACTGATTGGCTTAATTTCACAAAGGATTTGACTTGAGATCTAAGCATTCAAGATGTCATTAATTGGCTTAATTTTAGTTTTCGCTCCTTGGATTGATTATGGGTGTTTCTTGTGTAAAAGATAGAGTTTTTGCATTCCTATATCTATCCCAAAATTCTTGGATCAATCTCAGAATTCCTCAATCTATCCTAGATCAATCTTAGTTCACTCCTGACCTTGGAATTAGCTCCTCTAACACCCAAAAGTCCTCAATTTTGGTCCATACTTATATTTTAACTATACTTTTAGACTAATTTTGATCTCCTAATGGTCCAATCATTGTAGGACTTACTCTATGTTTGGGCAACTCATTTCTAAGCCATTCTAGGTCCACTTATGATCAAGTTCACACTCAAATACCTACTTACCAACCTTGACCTTTTGAGTTTGACTTTGGAATTCATTGTTGGCTTCTTAAGGTGGCTTTGTACTAAATCTTAAGACGTCTTGAGTTCTTCAATTGAGGCTTATCTCTTGATGCTTGTGGTCTTCCAAGCTTCTTATCTTAGGCTTTTTCCTCTTTGACATGGACTTACATAACTTATAAATTTACAAATATTATTCTTGTAAAACCAACTACATGACCACAACATACATATACTTACAAACTTTTTTTGAATGGGATTGACAATATACATTATACCTAACAATCCCCCCCTTTGTCAATTCCATGAAAAAAATTTCAAAACATAAATTTTACAAAAGTAAATCCTAGTACATGTTGTCTACCCACAAAACTTTCCTATATTAACTCTCTTCTGCCCCTTTTTGTTGTGAGTTGACAAAGTTTAGCTCCTTCCTCAAGATGTGGTTTCATCACCTGTGTCACATCAACAAAAATACACCTTTCTCGGAAAAGACAAATAATTTTTATACAAAAGTGAGAAACAATTAAGGATAATATAACTATCAAGCTCAAGTTCAATCCAACATTTTTTTTTATTTACTATTTAGCACATGATGTCAAAGGCATAATTATACAATACAACTCTCCCCATTAGTAGATGTACCTATTGAAAGCATTTCATTGATTATGTCAATAAATTCCAAAAAGAAATAATTATTATTTTTTATATGTAAAGCACAGAAGGATTTCAACTATATGCAAAAATATTTTACTATTAAAGCATATTTCTCCCCCTTAGTGTATTGGTTTTTTTACATAAAGATTTTTTCATCATAAGTAAAACTGACCCAATTAGCTTCTCCCCTTGAATTTATATATAATTTTACTACAAAATCCAAATTTCAAGGCAATTAAGATTTCAAAAGGAATTTTACTATACGTTTAAGTATCAAGTTAAAGATTATACTATAAGGTCAAAACAGTGATGCGAATGGAAGATATATCAATGAGTTAAAACTTCATTTCACCTTTTTTTTTCATAACTCTCCCCTTAATATATGCATATAATCAATAAAGAGAATGACATAAAAAAACATATGTACTTAGCAAAGAGATATACCAATTTAGAGCAATCAATTAAGGAAGCAAAGTAATTCAAACATTATAATTAAGAATTCTAAGATCACTAACATTGATCCATACTTGTTTTAAGGTAAATGGGTTATTTCTTCATTTATGCCTTTTATTTCTTTCGTTTTTAGTTTTGGGATTTAAGCCAATTATATTTCATTTTTTTGACGTTCACACTTTAAATGTCCTAACCATCCCATTATGGCTACAAAAGCCTTAGAAACTCAAATGAAATTATTACATTACAAGTGGCTACCAAATGCAGCCTTATTGTTGAAGTTTTTCTTTTAATTCAACAAGTGTCCCTTTTTCATCAATTTCTTGAGAAAATGCTTGACTAATTTCATTTTGCTCCTTTTATAAAGAGTTTTTTTCCCTTTAAGTTGTCATTTTATTCTACAAGAATAGCAATATTCAACTTTAAAGACTCAGCTTTTTCTAAATGAATCAACTTTTCTTTTAACTCCTTATTTTATTTCTATAGTATAGGATTAGCTTTAGTCACTTTTAAACTCTTAGAATAAAGTTGGTCATAAGCCTCTTGAAAATCTTCATCATCACTTCCTTCCTCACTATTTGAAGAGTTTTCAACATCTTGCTCATTAGTGAAGACAAGGAAAGCATTAACAGCCTATGAAGACTCTTCTTCAGTTTGAGATAATTCATCTTCCAAATCATCAGAGTTGTCATCCTATGTTGTAGTGAAAGCCTTTTTTATTTTTTAAAAGTTTTCTTTTGTTAGCATAGTCGGCTACCACATGTCGAAATCCTTTGTATTCATAGCATTGGATTTCTTTGGGAGACTCATTTCTTTTAGATTTAGGCATTTGTCTCTTAGAAGAAGATTTCTTTTGGAAGAGTATTATAAATTTTCTAAAGAATTCTTTAAACTCATTTGACATCCAAATTATCCTAGAGGGGGTGAATAGGATCAAGCCAACTCTTTTTAAACTTATTTAACTATTTAAAATCAAGTTCAAATTCTCTTTAAGTTGCATAAGTGTTTTACTTGATTCCAAACTATGAACCTATCATAGACCATGGGGCTCCATCATACACTATAGTGTTACCTATAGGAGGGAGGAAGCAAGGCTGATAGATTCCCTAAGGTTAATTTTACTTAAGGTTTAATTTTATTAATTAGAGTCACTTTACAAGAGAGTTAACTAATATGTATGTGCAACTATGGAAATTAAAAATCACCAAAAGATAAAAGAATAATCACACAATTGAACACTATTGTTTATGGTGGTTCAGTACTCTGGGCCTACATCTACTTTGAAATCGGGTCACACCCGAGCCTCTTTAATTTCGTTATTAATGACACTCAAACTATTACATGTAGAAATCAAATAAAAACATGAAATTTATATATACGTTTCCACGGAAATCTTTCAGATGCACTCCCAGTGTCTCCGATGCGCACACTCCTATCTAATGGCTCCAATGGATGATGTACCGCAGTTGACTCCAGCAAGTGCTATGAGAATCTGCCTCCAGTGGCTCTAGGAAAAGCTATGAACTTCAATCAAGTGAAGAAATAAATTACATGTGTTGGATTGCCTCCTTGTAGGCTTGTTTAGATATAGAACCCACCCTTTTTTGTTGGAGAAACAATGTATAACTATATGATTAGCTCTCCAAAGCTTCCTAGAGGTTTTCCTAAGAGTTTACGAAGCTCTCACACAACCTTCGCAAGAATTTTCTTATAAAAAATGCACAAGATCAAAGGCAAACAAGAATTTAAATCATACACATAAGAGTTTACTAATCGGCTTGATTTCACAAAGGATTTGAATTGAGATTCAAGCATTCAAGATTACAACCACTGCGGTTTAATCCCCTATTTATAGAGTGAAAAACTCACTTTTTAAAAACCCCCAACGTCTCTTTTCTGATAGGAAAAAAACTAGCCATTTGGAAAAGATTTTCATATTTTTTGTTTTTTAGTTTTCACGCCTTGGGATTGATCCTAGAACACTTGGGATTGATCCTAGGTGTTTCTTGGGCAAAAACTATAGTTTTTGCATTCCTAGATTAATCCAAGAATTGTTATATCAATCCTAGATTTCTTGGATCTGTCCTAGATTAATGGATCAATCTTGACCTTGGAATTAGCTCCTCTTAACACCTAAAATTCCTTGATTTTGGTCCATATTTATATTTTAACATATTTTTAGACCAATTTTGGTCCTCTAATAGTCCAATCATTGTAGGATTTATTCTATGTTAGGGTTACTCATTTGTAGGTCATTTTAGGTCCACCAATGGTCAAATTCAAACCTAAACACCCACTTACCCACCTTTACCTTTTGAGTTTGACTTTGGAATTTATTGTTGTCTTCTTGAGGTGTCTTTGTACTGGAGCTTGAGACTTCTTGAGTTATTGAATTGAGATTGGTCTCATACTGCTTGTGGTTTTCCAAGCTTATTGTCTTAAGGCTTCTTCCTCTTTGACTTAGACTTAAATAACTTATAAATTTATAAATACAATTCTTGTAAGACCAACTATATGACCACAACATACATGTACTAATAAACAGGATCGATCCTAAATAATCCATTATACATGGAATGGGATTGACAATCCAACTCTTCGATGGGATTGACAATATACATTATACCTAATAGGATCGATCCCAAGTCCTAGATTTGGAAAAAATCATTTCAACTCTAGAAAAATCTTTAGGATTTTGTGACTAATGTGCACCCAATCACTTTAGGGTTTCTAACCCTCTATAAAAACCCTAAACCCTTGAGAAAATTACAATAAGAAAAGGCTTAGAAAATTTTGGGTTTATGGTGCTATATTGGAAACATTGTTTTAGGGTTTTGTTTATGAGAAAAATAAATAAATTTTCCTCTTTCTTCTCATTGCATGAGTTTATCCACAATCTATTGCACCTGATTGGCACACAAGATCAAGAGAGGATCATGTTCTTTGGGTTTCAAACCCTAAAACTTTCGCAAAAGATCTAAGAGAATAGAGCTGAAATAGGTAAATCTTTATTTTATTAAATCTTTAGAGTTTTAAGCTTTATTGTTATATTTTCCTATCTAGAGGAATTTTATACTATGATCACCATAGTTAAATCATCCTATTAAGAGGAATTATCTTGGAAAAATATTTCGTAACATTTCTCTATATTTGTTGGGTCCTCATTGGAATCAACGAAGGCGTTATTGCCTTCACTAGAGTCACCAACAGTGTTGATCATGCTCGCCAGAGTCACCAGGCGTGGAATTGTGATAAAGCGATTATTGGTCACTTGGATTGAGCATTGTATTTGGGTTTCTTAATTTTCATATAATAGTTCATGTACTAGTAATGAAAATTAAGTAGGATTTGTGATGAGCTTCTATAGAATGGATGTAGGCGCAAAGTGCCAAACCATTATAAAATTGTTCTCCTATGTGATTGTGTTGTTTGTGAATTTCTTTGTATTTGAATATGTATACAATTTAAACCATTGCTAGAACTATATTCCCACATGAGAATTTTGATTCGCATGAAGTATTGTCTAAGGCATACTGGTTGTTTAATTTAATAAAAAGTGATTAGGGAAAATTGAAATCAATTTTTTTTAGAAAACCTATTCACCCCCTCTAGATTTATTCAAGCCTTAGATCAAGACTTTAAATTGGTATCAGAGCAAGTTTCTCTTATTGGGATTAACATCCCAAGTACAAAGATCCTTAGATATCCAATATGGCGGAAGGCATGTCTACAAGTAGACCCTAATGCTTTGATGGATCTAACTATGTGTATTGGAAAATGCAGATGTGTATTTATCTCATAGCATAAGATATTGCCATTTGGAACTCAGTTGTTTCAATTTAGACAACGCCAATTGAGGTGGACATCAGTAAATGGGACATTATTCAAAATAATGCATCTAATGCTTATTATAGAGCATTAAATGCAATAGTGTCTATTATTAGTGTCGATGAATTTCAAAGGATTTGTAACCATGAGACCGCTAAAGAAGCATGGGATCTCCTTGAAGTAACCCATGAAGGGACTAATACAGTGAAGCAATCTAAGATTCAAATATTAACTACTAGGTTTGAGACTCTTAGAATGGAAAAGACTCAATAATTCATTGAATTTCATGCCTAACTTCAGGATATAGTTAATTCAATGAGGGGACTTGGAGAAGATGTGTTTGACTCCAAAATTATGAGCAAAATTTTTAGATCTCTCCCTAAGAGATCTTATCCTAAAGTGACTTCAATTGAAGAGAGCAAAGACCTAGATAAAATTAAAGTAGAATAACTACTAGGCTCACTTCAAACTTTTAAGTTAAAACTCAAACCAATTAGAGAGGACTTAGGCCTTAAAACACATAATGGAAAATAATGAAAGGTTAGATGAGGACTTTGCATTCCTTAGCAAGAAATTCAAAAAATTCCTCTAAATGAAGGAAAGTTTTTCTCCTAAGAATATGAAAACAAGTGAAAAATATAGAAGAAGAGAGAAAACAAAAGGTGAAATCTAATGCTATGAATGCAAAGGATTCGAACACAAGGCAACTGATTGTGCCAATAAGAAAAATCATAAAAACAAAGCTATGCCTATCACATGGGATGATAGCTCTGATTACTTGGAAGATGAGTCATGAGTAGTGAAGATGAATCTTCACGAATGTGAAAACTTTTGTTGTCTTCACTAATGAACAAAATGATACTGAAAGTGTCTATTGTAGTGAATATGGGGCAATTGATGATGACCTTTAAGAAGCCTTTAAAATGCTTTACATGGAAAATTTAAAACTTGCCAAGGAAAACTCTAGACTCAAAAAGGAGAATAGGAAACTAAAAGAAAAATGTACTCTTTCTAAGATGAGGTTAAAAGAATTAAATGAAAAAGAGCTTTCAAAGTCAAATGCTATTCTTTTGGAGAAAAATAAAAAATTAAAGGATAGACTAAATTCTTTAGAGGACATAAATGACTCAATTCATACTTTCTAAGGAAGTTGGAAATAGATTCAATCTAAAGTAAATGAACTTGAATGAAAAATCAAGAATTTAGAAGATAAGAATCATAGATCCCTCAGAATATTAGCTCAAGGAAACGACAAATGTGATACCATGCTAAACATAGGAAAATGCAAGGGAGATATGACTAGAGTCAAGGGAGATATAACCAGAGTCAGCTATGAAGAATATTTCTTAAAGCTAAATATAACTCCTAGAAATATGGTTGGACCTAGGAATACCTTTGTGAAAGGTAAGACTCCAACTTATAGTGAGAAAGGAAAGGTTGCACAAAATGCACTGAAATTTCATCCCTTATTTTCCAAATAGTTACATGCTATTATTTTGAGACAAAGTTCGTATGAAAATTGAATGCCAAAAGAGGTATGACTGGATACAATCTCAAAAGATCAAAAGAAAGGAACAAAAGAGAAAAATTCAAGAAATTGAAAATAGAAACACTCTCCAATAAAGAAAATATGGGTTAAAGCAAGTGAACTTAAAAATATGATATATTGACTTGTTTTTGCTTAATTATTGTATATAATGTATACGGTTGTCATTGGATATCTTTACGATATGTTTGAATTATTTATTGAATGTATATGCTTAAATTGGTATATATTAACGGAAGAGATATGAGTAAAGGGGAGTTCCTTGCACTTATAGTAAAATGTTGGATATCATGCTTGTACTAATTGTAGTACATTTCTTGCATGATACCCTTCTGAGCTTTTAGTAAAATCCTTACAAAAGTGTGTTCAATAGTAAATTTTATTTTGCTGAAATGAAAATATCTCTTGAACCTTGAATAATGGATAAATCAATGAAATGTTGGTATAAATTCAAGGGGAGAATAAACATAGAAAATAAAGGGAGAAAAGTAAT
>JAOXJP010048164.1:0-16134 GCA_025762735.1 Platanus orientalis
ATCATAGGGAGCTTGAAGATGAATCAAGTTTCAAAGAGGTAAACCTGTTGATGAATGAACAAGTGTAATCCATATACATATATTTGAAAGAGCGTATCTACTTTCCCTTTCTTCTTCTCTTTTACATGATTGTAACTCTGTTTTGTGATACATAACTTAAAGATAATTAGAGGTTGGTTGTGTTAAACGGTTGTAATTAACAAGTTCATCAAACTTGGAGTTTTAATACCCCACTCATAAAAATAATAAACTATCCTCTAAAATGGCTAAGTAATTTGTCCAATGAATTTCGCCTCAGACATAACTCAAAATTTGGTGTTACAAATTTCTGGCATGCCCGATGGGACTATACTTTAATCTCATCTCTCTTTAAGTTCCTTGTATAAATGGTTGTTTTATGCCTTGATAGGTACCCCAATGGAGTTACAATTGTGAAAACCTCTATGGGTTTGCCACAAGTCATAAGGAAAATGAGGGTTGAGGCTTTGGTCTCCCCACCACCACCCATCCACATGGTTGAGGCTTCGGTCTACCAAAACCCGCCTATGGTTAAGGCTTCGATCTCCCTTACTTCACCAGAGTTTGAGGCATTGGTCTCCCCGAAGGCTGTGGCAGCACTGCTTATCTCAGCCAAAAATGACAAATTTAATGCTAAATTAAGGGGATATGCCCCCCAAATCATTTCAAGTAAGTTAATGAAACAATGGATACCTAAGTTTGAACCAAACAAATAGTCAAAAACCATTGAAGCTTTTGGAAAAAGACAAATTGTTGTCTCGAGCAAGGGCCCAGAATTTCATTTGACACAACAAAAGTGCACGAATGAACATGCACATTCACATTCGCTAAAGTCTGAGTCTGCAAATGACATATACAATTCTCTTTTAAGGAAAAATGCTCATAGATGCAGGCATCATGCAACAAAGAAAAGGGGAAAGACCCGAATGCTTAAGTCTGAAATTAACTACACTCGCCAAGGGAAAGTCCTAGCTAGTGACTTTTCACTACTCGCACACAGTTTAGTAATGAGGATGAAATTTCACATTCGTGCATAATTGTGTGCTCCCAAAAGCAAAGCCGGTCACAAAACATGGTCTCGGTGACTGAACAAGTAAATCCTCATTCGCGAAATAGGGTCTCGATGAATGAATAGGTAAATCCTCATTCATGCACATCTCCGGGCCTGAGACAAGACTTCTAATCGTCATCTGAGAACCATGGTTTGGCTACAATCCATATCACTCTCATAGGAGTTCCCACAATGCTCAAGGACCAGATAAAGCAACAGATTATCAATCAGGTTAGAGTATTCAAACCATCTGGCCATGAAAGAAACTTGCAAAATAAGAAGAAGGGACTTAAGACAAAGACCCCTAAAACCCATGCTCCACAAAAGGACCAGTCATAGGGCAGCATGGCCATTTACACCCCTTCTATGAGGCATAATAGGCAAAACAATAAAGCAATGATAGAATTTAGAAACTCAATGCTCTTAACCCGATTTGATCTCCCTAAGGGGGGTGAAGGAGGTAAACCACCAGAAAGGAGAACTTTGTCCTCTGGACACAAGCAAGAGGTCAGGGCATAAGAGTTCTTTCACATGCAATCAGAAATAGGGGATATGCAAATCAATGCAATGCCACCATGGGTGCACCCACAAAGGAGCAATCCCTATTTGCTTTCTTAGGCTAAAGATAGCTTGCGATATGCACCTTATGTCAGCAAAGGTAAGAAATTCAGGCCCGCTCGCAACCCCCAAGCGACAGTGATGTTTGTCGGGATAAAGAAGGACACTCCAATCAACACCCCTAGTCCTTTTGGGTCACAACCACGGGCTTTCAACTCTGCAGACATGATGACCAGAAGTCAACTAGCAACAAGTGCTAGGACACCATGGACACGCTCAAGAGGGTTACCGACTATTGGAAGGTCCTCAGTTGCTTCTCCCATTATGTTTTACCAGGGGGATAGCCCTTATATAACTATTGCAACAGTTAATGTTACCTCTACCTCACAAGGACCTGAGGTGATAGTACTAGGATCAAGGCGAAGTTAGGATCTGTCTACTGACCCCACAACAAGTATAGAAAAAGTAGATGTCAGGGACTACTGCTCTGATTCTTAAGGGGAACAAACCAAGACGGTTGAATGGCGAACTCAAGTAGAAAGTTGAGATCGTCGCTGTGCTGCTCAAGACGCTGTCATAGTAGAACTAAAAGCCATGATCGAGCAGCTCACACTTGAAATATAAGGTATAATCCCATTAAATCCCAATCTCACCATGACGGAAGCAGCAAAGCCAGCCATCCTTAACCAAGTGTAAGGGGGGTGCACTCATTACACACCTGAGTATGCTTTCGCCACTTTGCCTAGGCCCACCCTAGCTATGAGCGTTCCGACCAATATACCCACACCACAAGGGCCACCTATACAGGGGCTACCATAAGGTCTACATCCACAAGGGACTCACCAGGCCCCTCATCATCAACAAGAGCCGCCTTAGCATGGACCGACACCTCTCTGGACATGGTTACAATGGTTATGGTGCATATACACAACCTCCTTTTATGTCACAGGGACCATATGTGCATCAGGCCTCACCCATGATGGACCCTAACTACATGTGGGCAATGATGACCGAGATGCTTAATGAATACAAAAAGCAAGAGAATGTGAGTACATACATTACTAGGAAGTTATACCCTCCGCATGTGGATGCGACACGCTTCCCACCAAAGTTTGTCCAACCTCACTTCAACACATTTAATGGGACAACATGCTCGAAACAACATATTGCCCATTTTGAGTCTCGGTACAGTGTTATCACCCAACAAAGTGATTTGTTGTTAAAATTGTTTATGCAAACCTTAGATGGGGCCGCTTTCATATGGTACTTGAATTTGAAACCCAACAGACTAAGATTCAATGAAACGAGCGTTCGTACAATAATTTAATGACATATATAGGCTTGTGAAGCTATATGAGCTGACTAATAAGAGGCAGCAAGATAATGAGTCAGTAGTGGATTTCATCAACAGATGAAAGAATATGTCCTATGCTTGTAAGAATGCACCTCCGATTTAAACGCTTATTAAGATGTGTCTATAGAATATAGCCTTTGAGCTCTCTCTCCATCTTACAGCTCATAAGTACTCTGGGTTTGACGATCTAATATCCAAGGCATCCGCCTTAGAAAGAAGGCTACTAGACCACAAACGTGAGAAGAGGGGGAAAACAGTGGTTAACAAGATGGAATCAGTCATGGTTGTTGCTAAAAAGTCACCCACTAAGTTGAGAGTTAGACATATCACAGAGATAACTAAGCTGATAGAGCAGGAAGCTCCTCCTAGAAGGCCAAGCATGAAATAGTGATAGAAAAAAGCCTACATGTTCCATCTTGATGATTTGGGGAGTCTCTTCAAGCAAACAGTTGAATCTCAGGATATTATACTTCCTGAGTCAAAGAGATTGGCAGAAACTGATAAATTTAATGATCCAAAATATTATAAGTATCATCACATTCTAGGTCATACATCGCAAGATTGCTTTGTGTTCAAGGATAAGATTCAAGAATTGATTGACAAAAACATCATGGAATTGGATGCAGATATGAGAGCCGTGACCACCAATGCCATCTTCATCGATGAAGACATAGGCGACTTTGCTGACATCCAAGTTGGTGGGAACGATGGTGATAATGAGGGAAAAATAATACAAAAAAGAAAGCTTCAGGCTATATCACACCAAAAGGAAAAAGTTTGCAGAATCGCGGACTCCATACCATGGCTCCTGGAGGGCAACTCATTAGAGCAACATTTTTAGGCCCCGGTTACATTTGAGGAGTTTATACCTGAAGATCCGTTCCAATCTTTGATATCCCCTTACAACATGATGTCAATTGCATGTGATGGTATCCCTCACCTAAGCAGAGAGCCACATTAGGTACTAATGCCACATGGATCAGCAATAGTGATCGATTGGTTACAAAATACCATAACATACCAAAACCACTCTAAAATGGTAACTATTCCCATGGCGGTCTATAGATATAATGCCGGGGGTATCTCCATTGCACTAACAACCCTCATTACAGTCTGTTAGGATTACCCGTTTACCAATGACACCCTGGAAGTACACATACTTTTAAAATGTGCTAGCCAAATTTAGCCGACAAGTTTTCCCTTGTCATCGAGTAGTCTATTTCGAGGCGTTTCCACCTGGCTTCGAGGTCCCGTTGTTCTCTACCTTTTCAAATGAAAACTACCAATGCCTACGGTGTCATTTGTTTAAGTCCATGATATCGTGTAGAGAGGTAATGCACAATGACAACTTGTTGCTACAATTGTTCCCACTCTCCTTAGATGGTCCACCATTAGCTTGGTACATGGACCTAGCGCTGCAAAGTATACCTTCTTGGGGCCATTTGGTCGAAATGTTCATCCATAAGTTCATGAGATAGGACATGGAACCCTATGATCCTTGGAACACGGATTCCCTGAGACAACCTTCTCAACAATAAACGTATGAAGAATTTGATGGTGCACCTGATCAAATCATTTCCCAATTATTGGATTCTCGACGGTTTGGTGAAACAAGGCAACCTATCAGACATGAGGTATATCTTACCCAATTCCTAGAAGATTATCAACTTCCTCCGCTCACACTATATACAAAGAATGGGGATCCCCATTTCCACACCAATCATTTCCTGCAAGAAACGGGTGTGCTAGCCACTGCCCATGACTTATTGGTATTGCTCTTCCCAGTTTCTTTGGACTCACATGCTTTTGATTGATACTTGACATTACCATCATGGTATGTTTCTTCATGACCTATGCTAATTAATCGTTTCTATCGCTGACAAAGAGCATACAAACATGACCTCCAATATGTACAGAGCGTGGTGCGGTTCCTACCTCAAGACCAATGGGATGTTGATATGGATGCCAGTGACTCCTCAATTTAATCGATGAAGATGACGATGCCCCAAACCTGTGGTAGACCCAGTATCATGATTTAGCCCTGTAGAACATGCCACCCTTGGTCACTAACTCAGACGACTTTAGCGATGATGAGTCTAGCTTCGCCTCTGCATCTTAAAACCTCTCTGAGAATGAAATGTCTGATAACTTGTAAATTGAGATTTGCAATGTTACCAAACTTAAGATCACTACCCCGATAGAGGGAGGCCAGCCACATCCCCGGTACATTAATCAAGTATGGTCCGGAAAGTAGATTCTGCTGTGAGGCCCCATGGCCAATCAATAAGCTAATACAATAAAAAAGACGGCTATAGAAGTCGAGTATAGCAAGGCCATCAAAAAGATGGATAACCTTATTCCGTATGATGTAATGGCACACCTCAAGAAGATCTCATCATTACTGACTGTTTATTATGCTCTCCGTATGTCACCAGAGCTCAGAGCCTCCATGATCTATGCATTAACCCATCCTAATGAGTTTGCCATAAATGATGAGATTGCTAGACTTCTTAGTAAACCACAACATGAGAAAGATTATGTATGCCCATAGTCACTTTTGAGGATATTGATCAGTATTTCGATGATCCTGGCCATAATCAACCTTTATTCATCACCTGTTCTATTGATAATCATCTCGTGTCCAGGGTAATGATAGATGGCGACTCAACAATCAACATACGTCTACTCAAAACACTAGACTACTTGGGAGTAGATTTATCTCAACTCAGGCCTAGTACACTCATCATCTAGGGTTTTAATCAGAATGAGCAACGTCCACGCGGGTACATTAGTCTAAGGATGCAGTTTGGTCACATAGACGATTGAATGCCTTTTTATGTGATCGATGCAAATACTTCTTACAACGCCCTCATTGGTCTGCTATGGATGCATAAATTCTAAGTGGTTCCCTCAACGTATCACCAGTGCATCAAGTACCCTTAGCGGGATACCCAGGGCACCATAATAGCTGACAATAATCCCTTCCAAATGGCGGATGCCTATTTCACTGACACCATATATTACCAAAAGGCTGACCTTCAAACCGCTATACACAATACGTCGGGGAAGAACAATGAAAGTGGCCTCAAACCTCGAAAGCTTAGGGTAAAGCATGGTGCCAAAGACAAAACCCCATTGCTGCCAGATTCAGTGGTACATAATTTTGTCCTCCCATTAGCACATATGTTAGGAGCACGGGTCGATACTTATCGGACATCTTCCATTTTCCTACCTAAAGGCCCTATCCGGTATGTGGACCATTCAGGTCCTACATCGGAGCAAGAACTCAAAGACCTGGACAACTTATTGCTACATATGAAATTGGCTCCTCAACTGCTCCAGAATTCCGATTTTAACCAACAGGGGAAATGGAGGAACTCTTATAAAGGCAAGGAAGTTCTAACCTAGCAGTTTGAATAACTAGTCCTTCATTCTAAAAATAAGGACAACACGAGAGGGTTGGGTAGGAAGCCCATAAAGTTAAAAGTGTCTTCATATGTAATAACGACACATGGAATGGACCTGTTTAAAGACACTCCCTTTGAGTGCTTGTTTGCAGAAACATAATTGCCGCCTTCTAAAGATTTTATCATTGGATCAATGATGCCCGCCCCTCTGGAACTTGAGGATGGAGGTCAAGCAATAGTGGATGATCTGATTGAGATAAATCTAGGAACAAAAGATGACTTCCACCCTACTTTCATTAGTGCATGCCTCTCCTCAGAGGAGCAGACGCAATATCAGAAATTCTTGAGGCAAAATTGGGATGTGTTTGCCTGGAATTACTCTGAAATACTAGGATTGGATCCCAATGTAGCCGTCCATCGACTCGCCATTGACCTAGCCCAATAGCTTATTAAACAACATCCCCGTAAAACTAGACATGATATTGCTGACAAAATAGAGGGAGAAGTCAAAAAGCTGCTTAAAGCCAGGTTCATCCGCAAGGTCCGATATTCAAAATGGCTTGCTAATATTGTGTTTATATAGAAAAAGAATGGTCAGATTAGGGTGTGCATTGATTATAGGGATCTTAATAGTGCATGCCCGAAGTACGACTTCCCTCTATCACTCACCGAATTGTTGGTAGATGCCACCATAGGATACAAAGCTTTCTCTTTCATGGATGGTTATTTGGGGTATAATCAGATCCAAATGGCCCTAGAGGATGAACAGACCATTGCATTTCGTACGCCGATTGAAATATTCTATTATAGAGTCATGACCTTCGATCTAAATAATGTCAGTGCCACTTATCAGAGGGCAATGACCTACATATTTGAGGACTTGTTACATGATACTGTTGAGTGCTATGTTGATTTGGTTGTAAAGATGAAACTTAGGCAGCATCATATTACCGATCTAGACTGGGTATTTCAATGGCTGCATCATTATAATTTGAAAATGAACCCCCTCAAATGTGCTTTTAGCATATCATCAAGGCATTTCTCAGATTTATTTCGGCACAGGGAAATCGTAATTGATCCTAAGAAAATTACAGCCATAGTCGAAATGCCAACATTGAGGAACATCTCTGAACTTAAGAGATTACAAGAGAAACTTATGTATATCCGACGGTTCATTTCAAATCTTTTAGGACGTTGCCAGCCCTTTTCACGTTTAATGAAGAAGGGAGTTCCTTTCGTATGGGACCAGACCTATCAAAACGCTTTTGACAGTATAAAACAATACATGTTGAATCCACCAATGCTTATGAGTTCGATGCCAGGTAGGCCATTATTGCTATATGTGGCGGCTATGAAATCATCTCTTGGGGCATTGTTGGCCCAACACAACGAGGAAAGCAAGGAGCACGCTCTATATTACCTTAGTAGGACAATGGTCAATATCGAGTTAAACTACTCTCCCATTGAAAAAATTTGTTTGGCTTTGGTCATTGCACTACAAAAGCTGAGACATTATCTCCTTACCACCACAGTCCACCTCATATCATGGGCTGACCCATTGAAGTATATTATGAGTCGCCCCTTAGTACAAGGATGTATCACCAAGTAGACTGTCCTTCCCTCAGAATTTGACATCCATTATGTTCCGCAACGTGTAGTTAAGGGACACGCACTGGCAGATTTCTTGCCCGTGCACCTAGTACCTGACAATTCACCACTTCAGATGGAGTTACCTGATGAGAATGTCATAAAAGTCCAGATAAAGAAAGACTAGAAAATGTTCTTTGATGGTGCATCCCGGGGTCCTTCTGTAGCCCCAAGGGACAATACAGACAAGCCTTCGGGGTCGGCATCATCTTTGTCACCCCGGACAATGGCATCATCCTACATTCCCTTACACTGACAGAGGGGCATTCAAATAATGAAACTGAGTATAAAGCACTCATCACAGGACTTGAACTGGCCTTGGAAATCTTTATAAACAACCTCGTAGTCTATGGAGATTCATAGCTCGTCATTCAACAGATGAATGGTCTTTACTATATCAAAAAGCCAAGTCTAACACATTATTTCCAAAGGGCTAAATACTTGTCCAAGCTGTTTAGACACTTGTAGATGCAGCATGTCAAGAGAGACCATAACGGGCAAGCCGATGCACTTGCCAGTTTAGTAGCATCTCTTACACACCCACAGGATGATTACCTAGTCATCCACATAGGGGAGAGGAGGGTTGTTTCCCTACTTTCCATAAAGGAAGATGCTTCCCTCGTCTGTAATGCAGACTTACAAGAAGGTGATCTACAAGACATAGATGGCAAACCAACCTTGGAGCAGGAAGATTGGTGTGAACCCTTACTTCAACATCTAATGGATAGAAGAGAGCCATCAGACCCCGTTAAGCCCGCTGAAATAAGGCGACACCCCACAGTTTATACTACAAGGCGACCAGCTATACAGGCGATCACTTGATGGCATATTACTGCATTGTCTATCAACTTATGAGGCCAGCATAGTAATGAATGAAGTACACGCTGGTGTCTGTGGTGGACATCAAAGTGGTCCTAAGCTCCAATACCAACTTAAAAGACTTGGATACTACTGGCCAACAATGGTGACCGATTATATCGAGTATGCCAAGAGATGTTGCATTTGCCAACTACATAGCGATTACGGCCACATGCCCACCGAACCGCTACATCCCACTTCTTGTTTATGACAATTCTCAAAGTGGGGAATGGATATAGTAAGACCCATTACTCCGACCTCTACAAAAGGGTATTGCTATATCCTTGCTGCAATAGACTATTTCTCCAAGTGGGCACAGGTTGTTGCCTTGCGATAAATTAAAGCCTCTGACATCATTTGGTTTGTCAAAGTCCACCTAATATGTAGGTTTGGAGTCCCTGATCGTATAATTACTAACAATGGGCAGCCATTCATGAGTTCACCTTTGTACTGACTTATGGAAAAATATAACATCGATTTGGAGCACTCTTCCCAATACTACCCTCAAGTTAACGGTCTAACAGAAGCTTTTAATAAAACTCTCTACAAGATCATTAAAAATGTGGTAGCTAGACACAAAAAGGACTGGCATGAATGATTGCCTGAGGCTCTCTGGGCATATCGCGCTACTTTTCTTACACCTATACAAGCAATCCCATACTCCTTGGTGTTTGGAGTAGAGGCAGTTCTTCTGATTGAAATCCAGATCCCATCTTTATGGGTTGCAATACAGGACGGCCTGACAAAAACAAATGCCACCAATATTGGCCTCTCAAAATTGGAAACCCTTGATGAATCCAAGCTCGCTGCCCAACAACAATTGAAATTATATTAAGCTCGTATGGCACGGGATTACAATAAGAAAGTTAAGTTTCGATCTGTTACTAAAGGTGAGTTAGTACTTCTTGCACGGTTGCCACTCGATTCCATAAAGAGAAAAGAGGGTAAATTTGCCTCTAAATGGTGCGGTCCATGCGTCGTTGAAAAGGCCTACCCTACTGGCTTATACCTGCTTCGGGACGTGGAAGGTAATTAAATCCTTCCCATTACTAATGACAGATTTTGGAAGAAATACTATCCTTAGGGTGGCTCATAATTGCTTTAAGGTTTGATCCTGTCATATACAGGTACATAGGTAGTCTAGGTTCCCACCTGTCCTGGATGTAACCACATCTAAAAAAAAATATCTTTGCCGATCCCATAAAAAATCAGCAATGGTGATGGGATGCAAAAATTAGGCACCCTCAGTCTTAGGTGAAGGGATCCTAAGGGAAAAAAAGGGAAACATATGCATTATACGTGATGGAAAGGGCGTGGCAAAAACCCGTATGGGCACCACGAGTAAAACAATCCACTCATGACAATATCAAATCCTCTCTGATCACATTAAAAACCAGCAATGGCAATGCGATGCAAAAATTAAGCGAACCCCAGCCCTAGTGGGAAGCCACTAGGGCAAAAAAGGGACAAAATACCTAAAATCCAATAATCGAACTACAATCGAGCTTGATCCTATTTCAAGGTACGTAGGCAGCCTGCCATAGCAAGACAGACGCAACCCCATCATCACCCACCCCACTTTCTCTCTTTGAGAACTATATCATTCCGTTCTATAACTACATAATACATTTCTCATAGGGGAAGGGGAAAATATGAAAATATAACTTGCAAAAAAACTTGGAAGGCACATAAATTTTGACAGAAATTAAAATTTCTATAAGATGCTGTTACAACGGAGGGCACTCCGCCCTATTTCCCTACACTACTCTTAGTCCCTCCCTGAGTCAAGGTTGCTGAAACCTAGGAGTTTGGCGTGCAACGAAGGCAACACTTCTGCATTCACCTCTAGGGCGTCGTTCACCGCATCGACATTAGACTGTGCTATGTTCAAGTTATAAATAGCCCCTCTAGAAATTCCATCATCTCGGTCGTTCTCTCGACTCATCAACTACTGTTTACAATGGTCCACTATATATATGGTCTGACGAATGGAATTACCCACATGATCGATGAACCTCTTACGAGTTTCTAGGTGATTTATAACTTTGTTGAAGCGTTCCTTTAACTCCTCTGTCTATGCCATCAATTCATCGGCATCCCTCACCAGTGACCCAATCTTGTTCAACACTCGGGTCTACTGGGTAGTAAGGTCATCCATCTTGATCTCCTCTTCCTAGAGGTATAAACGAACATCATGCTCTGGCCCTTTTAAAACTTTGATGTCCTTTACCTCGTAAAGCTTAGACAGAGCATCAAGGAGACACATCGCTGTGCCCCTGAACTCGAAATTGTACACACAAGCCTCTATACTGTCCAGTGTGTTCAAGATTTTTTGAAGGATGAAATAAGTATTTTCCTCCTCAGCCGATAGGCAGACTAAACGCCTAATTAGCACATCACGCTTGTAGCGAGCCTCTGTAACTCTTGCCTCCACCTCTCTAGTTATGGGTATCCTGATTACATCTGCAAAAGAAATCAACAGTATTAGACCATGAGAACTAAAAGATCGAGTATAGACTGAACAAGGGGCTTAAAAGCATACCGCAGTCAAATAAAGGCTCGACACACTCCCTCTTAGTCGAGGGAGACCCATCTCGCTTCACACGTGACTCGGACGATTCTCCAACTTTGGGAACACTGACAACTTTTTTTTTTGGGAGCCATGTTTATGACACAAAATGAAAGTATGAGAGGAGGAAACAGGAGTAATCCTTCTATTTATAAATATGAACAGCCGCAATCATTCAGAAAGGGGTATCTCGGAAAGAGAATGAAATGATAAATGCATCCCGTTGTGACGGTCCAAATTCAGTCAGCGACACTTAAGCATCTTTTGCAAAGTGACGGTCTGGCATCATTGGTAGGAGGTCCACATTAGTGCCGCTTCAACGACATATGAATATATTGTCATGGCGTTTACCGTAAAGGGCGTGATACCTAAAAAGGCACACATGGCCGTAGCTTCTGATCTTTAACTCTTATAAAGTTAGCCATATTCGGCTCTCATAATGCCAAAGAACAATCGTACTTGACCCTTAAAGTCAACCCATTTTGACTCTCATAATGTCACACAACATATGGCTCTTATAATGCCCATAGTGTTTACAAGTGATCCTATGATATCTGACTCTTACAAAGTCAAATAACATATGGCTCCCATAATGTCTACCAGATTCGACTCTCACAATGTCGATCAAGCATGACTCTTATAATGTCAGTTATATTCAACTCTCATAAAGTTAATTTTACTCAACTATCACAATGTTGAGTAAAAAAAATAGTTTAAAGAAAGAAGCGAGAAAGACAAGATAATAAAAGACAAAAGATTATCTTTTCTTTCATTTCACAAAAAGTTCTTACATCCTCCCTATTACATTATTTTGGGAAGGAGGAAAGGAGGCATTTGCATAAAGTTTGTTCTTCGGTTAGGGAAGATTGAATTTGATCACCTCACCTGATGAGCTCTTCACGAAGGCGATCTATGTGGGAAGAAATTATAAAAATCCTTGATTCGAGTGTACTCCCTTCCATTGCTCTCACTTCCCGAGTGGCTGTGAGAGCCTCAATTCGAGCCTACACCCTCATCAGTTCCTCTTGAGCACTGGCCAAGGCATTATCATTGCTCGTCATTGAATCATAGAGTTGATCTAGCTTCTCCATCAAGGTCTTCCTTTCAACCTCTGTGGCATCCAAGTTAGCTTGGGCCTTGGCATTGCTCCCGATACTTGTACGTTGCAGTGCTAGAGATGATTGCTTAATCAAATACGTAAAATACATCTCTATTCCTTGTCGAAACCTATCATTACGAATGTGGGTCTTTACGTCCTCGGCCAAAGCCTCCAACACCTCATCTCTAGAACTTGTGAGATAAGGTGACGAAGGTGTTAAGGCCACTATATATGTAAGTAGCTCTTGATGAATCACGTATGTTGAGGTAATTTTGGAAGAACGCCTGATGGCATTAGTGGTGCTCACGATTTCATTTGGGTAGGTAAAAATGATGGGCAAGTAAAAACAAAGAAGTGGTAACAATAGTATGCTAAAATGCATTCACAATAAGAAGAAAAGCTTACCATGACCCATAGGAGGGATTTCAATAGGATCCTGCCTCACGGGGAGCTCCTCCTCAACAGCTAGACCGAATACGAAAGAAAGGTTCAGTACTTGGGAAGACACGTATGAATAACATGAATGTTGTGGAAGGAATAGTATATATACCTTTCTCAGAGGTTGTTTCATCTTGAAGATGATCTTCGTTTACTATAGGTGATTTCAGAGGGTTTATGTCAACTGTCAGCTCCTCTCAGACTAGGTCTTCTTTTTGAGTTGCCTCTATAATTAGTGCCTTATCAACCATAATGTCATCTTCCTCAACACTTGAAGTGGATAGAGTTGCAAGGGCATCATTAATGGATGAGGCGGCAGGTTTATCGGTCGCGCTAATAGCCATGTCTTGGGACTCATTGGATTTAGGAGGGCCATGTGCTTTAGACATTCCCACATCGGCAAAGCCAGAAGACTCAGCATCATTAGGAGTTTCCTTATATGTATCCCTAGTAATCTGGTCACTTGACTCAACAGCAGGTGAAAGTGTTTCATCAGGACCCTCGCCAGTGTTGCCTGACTCATCGGCCAACAAAACTCCTTCCCTAGAACCATCAGTCTATCTCTGGTCATCCTTCTTGGAGCCCTCATAATCCACCAATTCTTCTATTTTCAACATAACCATGTCCCGTAGGTTGTCAAAGGGCACAAGAAGACGTATAAACCCCTCAAAATCTTGTGAGGAGTTTATATCTGTTTCTTTAAAATTCAGCATGGACTTGCCTAAGTCTCGTTGTTCTTTGAGAGTCATGATAGGACGAACCTTGTCCGCCTATCTGGTTGGAAAATCTGGCCCCAGGACATGATGGTCCTCTGTCTCGGTCACCTGAGGATGACTCTCATCAACCGTCGATCTTGTACTTCAGGGGGCGTCAGTTATGCTAATTCTTTGGTGGAGGCCTGTAAATAAATGACCATGAGAATAAAGAAACTCAGAATAGTAAATATACTAAAGTCACAAGTATACTGAACATGCTCTTCAACAGGTGTGGGTGAAGGAGGATTCCATGGCTTTTGCTCAGAAGGTGTATGAGAAGACCCACCAACTCCTCGAATACTCGAAGAGGTCCCTACGTCGGTAGCACTTCGGGGCTCAGCATCTTCGACTATGTCCTTCCCCTTGAAAGGGATATAGGGCTCTTCCTTGGCCATCTCACATGGTGCGGCTAAGGATCGCTGGACTTGAGCTGCTGCTTCTTCCACATCGATAGGCTCATCGTCAAAATGAGCAGGTTGGTTAGTGGCAAGAGAACACTCGACCGTAAAACAAAACACCCCATCTTCTCCCAAGCATTTTTCCACTGTCCCATGAGCAGATTCAGATGAAACAAAGGGCAGGCTCCTTCCTGTGGTGGTCAGTTCCTTCCTGATATTCTCTATAAGACCAGGAAGTGAGTCGCAGGTCATTAATGAGATGTCTTGACCAATAGGGAAATACGCTAGAAGCTCTCTCATAATCCCAATCATTCTCTTGAAGACGTAATCCAGAACATAACCCTCTAAGGTATAGCAGTTCATGGTAACAATTAAATCTTGCACAGATGCCCCGTGCTCCCACAGAGTCTCCATCTTTCATTGAATTACGCTGTAAACACCATATAATTGATGGTGGGATGCATAATGTTGAATACTCGATGGTCCTCTTAATCTTTGGAATGCCCCGGGCTTGACATGAGTAGTATCTCGTTCATCATGACTCTCAGGTATAACCCTTCACTCAATGAAAACACGGGAGGGGTGACTAAGATGCTGCACTAGGCCCAGCTTTTGCATCATAGGCAATATGTTGGCTAGCTTTATGCAATCCTTAGGAGTCTTTCCCCCTAACACAAATTCTCTAGTAGAGGGTATTTTACGTCGTTCTACCCCTTCCGTTGGCTGTCGGGATTCTTTGATGGGATAACCCCCAATATCTTCAAAATCATCCTCATGGATAGGAGGCATTCGTTCTAGTTCTCTTACCTGGTCAAGAGATAAAATACGTTGGGGTTTTCTCCCATAAGACCTGCTTCTCGAACCTCTTTTCCTCTTTTGTTTATAGGGCTGTTCTTCCTCTTTGTCCTCTTCAGTGGCCAAGGGAGATGGTGGAATCACCTCTCTATCTTCCTTATGACCCCATGGCCACTTATTAGATCTCTTGGGCCATTGCATGACCGATGTCTTCTAGGCTAAAGTCTTCTTGCGAGACTTGTCAGCCATTATTATGGTACTTTGATCGTCATAAAAAATAACATTGGAATTGGTCTTGTCCTCATTATATCTCACGACAGGGAAAAATGAATTATACCACTAATTCGCATAACGGTAATCGAATTGAAGGTTATCTTGCTCGACCATCTCTTCAGGTATAATTTCCCAACTGCCTGTATTGGATTTTATGAAAAATAGATATGCCTCCTAGATCCTCTCCAAGGTGTTTACCTTACCCATCATTTTTATGCGGGTAGGAAGAGAAACAAACCATTGAAAGCAAGAAAACTGGCAAAGGAATCTATGAGTATTGTAGGCCTCCACGTGGAAATGGTTGTCCCTCTTCCAGGCTAGTTCGCCACTCTTGAGAGAGAAAAAGTATGCCCAAACCTCTCCCGATAATGACCTGTCATTTATTAGGGTTTGATTATTGAATAGGTGATCTGGGATAAGGACAAGCTTTTGGGTGAAAGAAAACAACATAGCAGGGCATAACACCATTTCCGCTCTTTGATTCTTTAAAGTGTTGATGTACACGATCCCGCGAAGATCTCTCTCTCCTTTTTGATAAATGGAAAGAAAGTGCAGCCCCAACCACGCACAAAAATATTGAAGGGGAAAGTACACCAACTTGTCCCTGATCTAGCCTTTTTAGAGGCCCGTTTCTACAATGTCTCACAAACCACTATATAAATAGCAGAGACTAGGAATTACTAAGTTCATGCATATCCCATCAGCAAGATTAACGGTAGCAATGAACACACTAGGGCGAATAAGTTCACCCACATTGCTTGGGAGAGCCCATCCACTAAAAAAGGCTGCATATACCCCAGCCAAGAATGCGGGTGTATCAAGATCGACACTTCGTCGGATATTATCCTTGGTCCATGGTAAAGGTTTACCCCTAGCAGACATGCCCGAAGGACCCTAGAAAATGTGGCTATGCT
>JAOXJP010048175.1:0-16134 GCA_025762735.1 Platanus orientalis
AGAAAGCCAAACTACAACACTCGGTATCTCCAATGAGTGTGCACTGCCTTTGGTGTGTCCGACAAAGGTTCTCAAGCTTCTGGTGTCTCCAGTAGAAGCAAAGCAATAGTAAAGATGAATATGAATGCAAAGTTAAGAAAATATTACCACCATATGGTTGATGTTGCTAGTTGCACAATATGTGGGATGCTCCTTGTTGCACTGATGTGCCTTAGTTACCCACAAGCTCTAAGTACTTGGCTCTAGTGCTCCTTGAGCTTTGCCAAAGGTGAGTTCCTCTAGGGAAAAATGCTCACCACCACCTCTCCTCAATAGTGTGAGTGTAGCTCAATAGGAGAAACAAAATAAGAGAGAGAAGTGTAGTATTCTAACTACTAAAGCTTAGAAATTTGTAAGCAATGGAGGTCTACACTGTGAAGAAGACTCTCAATATAATATCCCTTTTTTTCTCTCTCAAAAATAACTTGGAGTATTGGAGTTATTATTTACCCTAAAGGAAAAGATCCCTTTTATAGTGGGGAGGAGCATCCTTGGCCTTAGGATGAGCATATGAAAATTAGGGAGTGTTTTTGGGCTTTTAAATGAACCAAAACGAGGTTTAAATTTCAAAAATCTCGCTTAAATTTTTGTAAACTATTTTCCAAAAATTACCCTCCAAATCAGTAGTACTTTTCACAATCGGTTTAGGGTCCAAATCAATTGTAAAATGCACAATCGGTTTGGGATGCCATTTATGCCCCAAATAAATTTGACTATTTGCAATCGGTTTGGGTTTAGGAAATTTTTCCAAAACTCATACCGTAATTGATTTGGCTCTATGGGTTTGGGCCACGGCTGCACAATCGGTTTCGCTGTGATTTTCTGCACTTTTTTTTATTTGAGCATATTTCCTTTAGCTATCCTTAGGCATTCATATTAGGGCATTCTTAGGGACCCTAAACCATGTCTAGGGTTGATTTTAGGCAAACAATATGACATGATATGCATGATATATACCTTCCTTGAAATGCCTTTTCTCGGTGCTCTTTCTTGGTCTTTGGTCCTTCTTGGCTTCATGATTTGAACTTGTGAGCTCACATAGGACACGTACAAGACTCCTAGCACTACCCTTGTGCTTAACACATGCTCATGGGATTGTCATACATCAACAATCTTCCCCTTATCAATTCCATGGAAAAACTCAAATACACATTTAGATACAAATTACATCAATTTCCCACAACCCAATTACATGGACTCATCAATACACAAGAATATGAATTCAGCTCATTCTTCTTGAAAACACTCGTGCTTTGAGTCAATAGCCTTCCAAATACAACCACAAAACAACCACATTTCTCATGCGAAATGGCTAATGAAAAGACAATTTATGTGTATAAAGTAAAGCATGAGAAGATATGTGAAACCATGGATAAAATAAGTTGTTTTGCATTTTATGTCGATAATTTTTCAGAGTTTTAACTCCCCCTATGATAGTGCTCTCTCACTAAGTTGAAGGGATACACATGGAACTAAACCTCACACCTACTCAAGTGTGTCCTATGTGAAATGAGTGACTCCCCCTCACTCTCATATGGCTCCATAAAAAGAATAATATGTGGATTTGCATATATCTGTCCCCCTTTTTGGCAAGAATTGAGAAGCACAAAGAAGCAATGATAAACATAGATAAATAATGATAAGGCAAGGATAGAGAAATAAAATAACTAATGGACAATGTATATATATGCTAAGCAAAAGTCCCTGTGGGCTACATCTAGTGGTCCATTTGGGGAACTGGCCCCTAAGTACATGCCATGAGATATCCATAAAAAAATTTAATAGGTAAGGCCCCTAGTGGGCATGAGTAATAGCAAAACAAAATCAAAATCACTCAGAGTCATTGCTCTCAGTAGCAAGAACTCTCTCAACTCTCTCAAACTAATGATCCTCCTCCTCATGATCATCATCATCCTCATCTCCATCATCGTCTCCCTCATCACTCTCGTCTCCCTCACCAACATCTGTAGCACCATCAACCTGGGCTACCACCTCCCTAACCACCTTCACAACTAGCTTAGCATGAACCTCATCCTTAGACTAAGGATCTATGTGCAACTAAGGTGAATGAACATCGAACTCTACCTCAACCACAGGCTTAAAATCTGATCCACTCATGGATCCCAAGTGGATGGGATGCTTTGGTTGGTCAACATTGTAGCATGCTGTGAGCTACTTCTGGTTAGAAGCCAAAGTCTTCTGGTTCTTCAAGACTTTGGTGACCTTCTTGACTAGAGTGTAGAGAAGGGCCAATGCAGAGGTACGTATTGTGGTTTTGTGAGAATGGGATGGCCTAGCGGTGAAGCATGTGTCCTTCCCAATCAGGCCCATCTTCCTAAGGGTGTCGTGACTGATGGCCTTGCTGGCTTTCTGACCTTGAGGTACCAACTTGAAAGGTACCTTTGCTGCCTGGAGTAGCTGGGTGATAATGGTGGGATATGGTAGGCTCCCAATAGAGTGTGTAGCCTCATGTGTCCTGATCATAGTATGGTACAGGATGGTTGGGAGGTCGATCGGCGCATTGTTAAGGATCCTGTCATTAAGATAGGCGGTGTCATCCATCAACACACTCCTATTTGTGGTAGGAAGTATGTTATAAGTGAATATTCTATGAATCACTTAGACAATAGGCCTTCATTCCTTGTGAGGAAGTCGGTTAGGCTAGTGGATGAACTTCCTGCATAGATTATGGACCTTGTTGCCTTTCTACTCCAAGGAAAGGCGATGAACGAAAAGTTCAGAGGCATAGGACGACAAGGAACCCCAAAGATCTTCAACAGAAATGTGGGGCAGACCTAAATTAGGGTGTTGCAGACCATCATCCAAAATGAGAGTTTCTTGTTGTCGACCTTGAACATGTTCGCGTAGAACATGCAAACCGTCTCTTCCTAGACAAGCCCAAATACATAAATGAAGGGCATTCATCGTCTTCTTGCAAGCCTTTTTCTCAACATAGCCATGCGAAGAGTCTCAGCATCAACAAATCACTCTATAATGATAGAACGACAGGAGAAGATGCGATTGTATCACTTGAGGCTCATTGCATCACAACAAGGAGAGTAGGATGCAGCAGGTCGCTTCAATTTATTGCATGGCAGTGATCGAATCATCGGTCAATTCCCTGGGTTGCGAGGACGGTTAGATGAGGATTTACCCTTGGATGCAAGCAACTTCATCCATGGAGGCATGATGATTGTGCAAGAATACAAGATCTCAATGTGAAAACCCTAGGAAAGGAGAAACAGGAGCTCTAGGGAGAACAATGAATAGATGCAAGTGAGAAATGAGGAAAATGAAAGGTTCATTTGTTTTTAAATTACATGCAAACTTTTGGATAAAACTGCCCCCCAAATCGATTGGGTTTTTCGCAATCAGTTTGGCCAAATTTGATTGTGCTTTTCATAATCGGTTTGGAGTGAAATCGATTGCAAACAGCGTAATCAATTTGGAATATGGTTTTTTGAAATTTTCATTCATTTTTTAGGTGAACCTCCTCTCTTTAGTACCACATATCACTCCATGCATGCATAACTCCATCGCCCTACCCCAATGCACCACGACCTTGGGAGAATCTTGCAAGATTCCCCTAGACGGTGCATAAACCAATAGCACTCTAAAGATACTTAAACCGCTTGGAATCAAGGAGTTTAGTTAGATTGTTAGCTAACTGATCTTTGGTCTTGAAATAGTCCAAGGATACAACCTTTTCTTCCACTAATTGATGAACGAAATGGTGTCTTATGTCAATGTGCTTTGTCCTCGAATGTTGGGCAAGATTTTTAGAAATGTCAATGGTACTTTTGTTATCTACAATTAAACTCATAGAGCCTTTCTCCAACTCAAAATCATAAAGCATTTTCTTTATCCACAAGAGTTGGGTGCATCCACTATCAGCTGCAATGTATTCATCTTAGTAGTAGATAAAGAAATATTGTGCCAGGAGGCAAGACTATTGCCTATATAAAAGCAACCTCCGCTTGTGCTCTTGCGATCCTCCACATCACTAGCCAAATCAGCATCTGACCTTGTTATCTTAGATGTGGTATCAAATGGATATCATAGCTCAAAGTCTGTAGTCCCGTGGACATACTGGATAATCCTCTTTGCTACTTTGAAATGTGATTCTTTGGGGGTAGCTTGATATCTAGCACATGAACCTACATTGAATGCAATGTCTGGTCTACTTGCATTCAAGTAGAGAAAACTCCCAATGATGCTCTTGTAGTAGGTGGAATCAACCTCAGCTCCCTCGAGGTCTTTAGTGATCTTGTCACTAGTGTTAATAGGTGTGCTAGTTGGTTTGGATGCTTGTAATCTAAACTTAGAAACTAGGTCTCTTACAAAGTTGGTTTGGCTCATGAAGATGCCATCATTTGTTTGCTTCATTTGGAGACCTAGGAAGAACTTTAGTTCTCCTTGCATACTCATCTCAAAGTCTGACTTCATTGTTTGGGCAAAACCATGAGACATCTCCTCACTGGTAGACTCAAAAATGATGTCATCTACATAGATTGAACAATGAGTTTATGACCATTTTGTTTCTTGATGAATGGTGTTTTATCCACACTTCCTCGGTCAAAATGGTGATCAAGAAGAAACTTTGTGAGTCTTTTATACCAAGCTCTTAGGGCTTATTTTAGACCATACAAAGCTTTCTTGAGTCGGTATAGGTAGGTAGGCAAGTGAGGGTCCACAAACCCCTCAGGTTGCTCAACATATACTTCCTCTTGGAGAATTCCATTCAAGAATGCACTCTTCACATCTATTTGATAGAGTTTGAATTTCAAATAGGGTGCAATGGATAAGAGGATCCTAATGGGCTCCAACCTTGCAACAGGGGGAAAAGTCTCCTCAAAATCAATGCCTTTTATCTGGGCATACTCCTTTGAAACTAGCCTAATCTTGTTCCTAATCACTATACCATGTTCATCATGTTTGTTCTTGAAGATCTATTTGGTACCAATGATATTCTTGTCACTAGGCCTTTCAGTGAGAAACCATACATCATTCCTTTGTAATTGATTTAGTTCCTCTTTTATGGCTAGGATCCAATCTAGATCATTTAAAGCCTCTTTAACTTGCTTTGGCTTTGTATTTGTCTCCTTGTCTTCACTCCAATGTTAGGATCACTAATAATGTCATCTCGTGATAGTCCTTTGGTGAGCCTTTTATCCTTGGGTTAAAGTTGAATTTCTTTAACTTATTCCTCCGAACTTAATGAAGAAGAGTGTTTTCCTTGATCTCCTTGAGATTTTTCAAACTCCATTTGAGATGAGCTCTCATCCTCATTATTAGATAACACTACTAGCACTTTTTCGTGCTCATATGTTGCCTCAAGGTCATCTACCATTACATTGATTGACTCCTCCAGTAAACGAGTTCTAATGTTATAGACACGGTAAGCTCTACTAGTTGTGAAGTATCCTAAGAACATAGCAAGTGCTACCAAGTACTTTAAAGTATTTTACTATTGGCTTCTTGCCACTCCACAGTTTATATTGGGTTTTGGTTGTACCCGGTCTTAGATAGACTCGGTTAAAGATATAGCATGCAGTTTTAATTGCCTCAGCCCAAAACCTCTTAGCTATATTTTTTCTTCATAGCATTATTGTAGCCATGTTTAGAAGAATTATATTCTTTAGTTTAGCTACCCCATTTTGTTGAGGTGTTTTGGGTGCTGAAAACTCATGTTTTACACCAAACTCTTCACACCAACTGAAGAATGTATGATTTTTAAATTTTCTTCCATGGTCACTTCAGATTCTCTTAATAGTTTGATCTTTTTCAACTTGAATCCATTTATAAATATTGAGAAATTTCTTAAAGACTTTAGATTTCTCCCTTACGAATGCTACCCAAGTGTATCTTGAAAAATCATAAACCACGACCATGAAATACTTCTCCCCACCTAGACTCTCAATTCTAGTTAGACCGACCAAGTCCATGTGAAGAAGTTCTAAGGGTCTAGTAGTCCAAATGGATGTGACTTTCTTGTGTGAGACTCTAGTTTGCTTCTCTATTTGACAACTCTTGCATATAGGATTCTCAACCTTGCTTAGTTTGGGAAGGTCTTTGACTATCCCTTTCTTGCTAAGTCTTACAAGATCCCTAAACTTGAGAGATGTCCTAATCTTGGATGCCAAAGATTGGTCTCATCTTTTTGGGTTAAAAGACAAGTGTCCTCTTATTAGGAAAGAGGATTAATGACATAGCAATTGTCACTTGTCCTTACTCCTTCGGCTAGGATGTTGTATTCTCCATGATCCTTGATCACGCATCCATTTTTGCCAAACTGCACTTTGTAGCCTTTATCACATATTTGACTAATGCTAATCAAATTATGCTTAAGGCCTTGCACATAGAGAGCTTCAGTGAGTTGAGGAATGCCAGGGCTACAATGGTTCCTACTCTAAGGATTTTGATGGTGTTTTTATCACCAAAGGTAACATATCCACCTTGTGCTTCCTCTAGTTTGGTAAATAGCTCTCTCTCACTAAACATGTGCCTAGACCACCCGCTATCAAGGTAGCACCTTGATGAGCTTCTAGCTCTTAATGTGGTGTGGATGACCAAGCACTTTGGATCATCCTTTCTAACCCAAACCCTCTTAACCTTGGGAGGTCGAGAGACTTCCCTTTTGGCACTTTGCTAGGCTAGGTCCTTCTTTCTTTGAAGGTTTCTATTTTCAATATTTTGAAAATAGTTTCTTTTACTAACATTCTTCCCATTTAGTGATTTCTTTGTTTGCATTCTTTGGGACTTGATGTCATTAGCTTTTTTTCTACAATCCCTCTTTATATGCCCTTTCAAACCACAATAGTAGTAAGAGAATATGGGTCTTCTAGGTACATGGGATTACATTGTTCTCCTTCTTGATGGTTCATTGTAGAATGGTTAAGGGCTTCTTCTAGGATTCTCATTTTGACTAGATTGTACTCTAGTCTTCCTAGAAGTGGAGGCTTTTGCTTGAGCTCCTCCAAAAAGGAAAGCCCTTTTTGCTTGATATTTATTCCATGCCTCCTTGGCATAATAATATGGTTTGTTCATTCCTTGAGTTCCTTTAGAGGAAGAAGCTTGGTTAAATTATGGTTTACTCCCAACCACTTGTGCGTAGGATCTTGATTAGGGTTGCATAGACCTCTCCCAATCTCTACCTTATTTCATAGGTGCTTTTCCTTTAAGTGAGGTAGATGTCTTGTTCTCAATCTTGTTAGACCTTTTGATAGGTCTAGGAGGCTCCACTTTTTCTTTTCCCTTATGTGAGGGTTGTGTAGGTGGTTGAGTAGATCCTTTGGCTTTAACAAAGTCACTCTTGGGTTTTTGAGTTGAGGTGGAGACTATGGCCTCGAAACAACCAAGTCCAGTCATATCCCCATACTCTTTTCCCATTTTAAGCATCTTCTCAAACTTGTCATTTCCTTGAGCAAGAATTAAGATGTTCTTCCTTTTATCTTCTTCAAGCTCCTTGATTTGCTTGAGGTAATCAGAGGACTTCCTCGTGAGTTGAGCACAAGTCAAGTTGAGAGCCTTGTTCCTCTCATTTAGTGTCTTAACTTAGTCCTCCAACTCTTGGATGACTGAGCCATCATTTTTAGACTTATTATTTTCCTCTTCCAAGGTTTTGAGCTTCTCCTCTAGCTCAAGAACCTTGTTGGACAATTTTTTATAGTCCTTAAGAAATCTTTCCTTCTCTTACTTTCTATTGATTTGTTCTAAGCCTAGAAATATCCTAGAATCATTGATCTTCTTTTCTAGGTCCACTATTTTTAGGCTCAGTTCATCCTTTTCACATAGGAGTAAGTAATTTTTTTTGGAAAAATCTCTCCTTTTTACTTTCCGAAGAGGATTCTTGTTTAAGAGTAGAGATAGTGTCTTCAAGGGATTTTGATTTTTCAGTCAATTCAATAATTTCCCTCTTGAGTTGTTTGTTTTTCTTTCCCAACTCAACACTTAGGACAAAAAGGTCATCAAATCCCTCTTGTGCATCATAAGTCTCCTCCTCTTCTTTATACTCTCTTATCTTCACTTGAGTCACTATGCTCCAATAGTGAGCTCATGGAAGTTCTAAAGGCCATAAAAGCCTTAATCTCTTATGAGGAAGCTTCCTCACTACTTTAGAATTCATGTTCCAAAGTCTCGGACTCATCATCCCATGTGGCCGCCATGGCCTTACCCTTTGGCTTGTACTTGTTCTTTTTATTGTCATAATCTTCGACAATATATCCCCTACCTTTGCATTCACAGCAAATGAGTGGTTCTTTGGAGAAGTCCTTTTTCTTTTTGTATTTGAGAGAGGACTTTCTTAATTGTTTGTTCTTGGAGTAATCCTTGGTATTTCTCCTAAAGAACTTCTTGAACCTTTTGGTAACAAGGGCCAAGTCATCATCCGAATCTTCATTCAATTTGGAAGGCTCTTCTACCTTAAGGGCAATGCCTTTTATTGGTAGGTTCCTTAATGGATACTTCAAATTTTTGAAGTGAGCCAATTAACTCTTCTAGCTTCATAAATTCTAGGTCTTTGCTTTCCTCTATGGCGGTGACCTTAGGCCTAACCCTTTTGGGGAGGGACCTAAGTACTTTTCTAACTACTTTAGACTCTAGAATGTCCTCACCTAGACTACTCATGATATTCACCAAGTTTGATAATTTGGCATTAAATTAGGAGATCTCTTTGTCTTCCTCCATCCTTAGATCTTCAAGTTGTGCAGTATATAATTAAAGTTTGGACATCTTTATGACACTTGTACCCTTATAGGTAACCGAGAGAAGTTTTCACACTTCCTTTGCTATCTTGAGGTGAGCTATCCTCCTAAACTCATCCGGGGCTAGACCACTACCTATGGCATTCAATGCCCTAAAGTTGAACTTGTGAGCATCCGACTTAGTGAGAGTCCACTCACTCCTAGATTTGTTAGGCTATGTGTAACCATCAACAATCATACTATATACCCTAGGGTCATAACAATTTAGGACCATCCGAGATTTCCAATAACCATAGTCCGTTCCATTGAAAAATGGAGGGGTGTTAATGGACATACCACTATCTTCTCTGGCCATCTAGGATTTTTGCTAAGATCTTACTCGGGTTGTTAAGTCCTATGTGAGTAACCTATGCTCTGATACAAATTGAAATGTTTCTAAAGTTATCCTAGAGGGGGGTGAACAGGATATTAAATTTATACTACCATTTCTTGTCAATGTTGGGATTGATTTTAATCTTCTTAAGTGAGTGTGTGCATCAAGATACTTATTCAAGCATTTAAACAAATATACAGCAAGCAAGAAGAAATATGAGCACAAATAAGAGAGACAAGCAATCACACACTCAAACCACAATACAAGATTTATAGTAGTTTGACACTAAGGCCTACGTCCACTCTTTTAAAGCTCACTGTGAACTTAGGTATATTTTATTTAGATTGTCACACAATCTATGTCAACATACAAAACCTAACTACTTGCTCACAAGTAAGCTACACAACAACACTTAGTGTTTTTGGCGAGTGTGCACTACTTTCAGTGTCTCTGACAGAGGTAGTAAAGCTTTTAGTGTCTTTGACGGAAGCAAAGTAATAGATGATGAATGAGTATGCAAATGAATATAAAATATTACCACTACGTTGATGTTGCTGTTCTTACCACATGTGGGAGTGCTCATTGTTGAGCTAGTTTGCCTTATATATTCACTTCTTCAAGCTATGACAGTAAAGCTTCTTGAGTTAGACCAACTTCAAAGAGGGTTTTCTTAAGGGATAACCCAAACCACACATCTCAAATAAATGTTATTTAATATGAGCTGAGAGGGAACCAAAAGAGATTTTATTAAGGAACTTTCAAGCTTAGAGCTCAAGCAATAGATGAATAGGGTTTCTCACCATTGGAGACTCTTTTTAGTAAAGCAAATAACACTCTCTTGAATGCTTTAAGATTTTTTGTGTTGTCTTGCTCTAATGGAAAACGTTTCATTTTATAGTGGAAGGAAAAGGCTCACAATCCTTGAATTAGAATCTTTTCAAATGAGCAAGAAAAACTGACCATTAATTCAAAATGAAATTTTGGCAGACTCCTAAAAGCCATATTCGTGATCGATCATGGGGTTATTTTTTCATGACCCCCAAAATATACTCGGGGGTGTCGAGTCGTATGGGCCCCATTTTAAGTCATAACCATGTCGTGATCAAACATGAGGCTATTAGGATCCATGTTGTGATCAATCATGGAGAGGGGCATAGTCCTTGAGAGGTTAAAATATCTAATTGTGATCGATCATGAATAGTGAATTTTACATACTTCACTTTTGTGATCGATCATGGGGTTTGTGATCAGTCACAAATAGTGAATTCTGTAAATTCACTATTGTGTATATCTTAGGAAGGTCTATATCCACTCGAGATCATTTTGAGGCATTCAACCATGTGTGTGAACATGCCTAGGGACATACTACATGATCCCTACGAAACTATATGCATGTTTTTACCTTCTTGGAAGTTGAAGTCTGGCTTGAATCTTAGTCTTTAAGGCTTGATTGTTAGAGTTTCTTCCACACCTTTGCCCATGGATTTGAAAAATGATGCCTTTGCATCAATAAATTGCTTGTTTGCTTGAGTGTGCTTTATTTATTTAACTATATTATTGTTAGGCTTGAGGAAGGTATTGTTTGTCAAATGTGCTTTCAGTTTTTAAGGCTAAGCATCTAAGCAAAGAGGATGAACTGAGTCCCCAAGCACACATAAAGGGGGAGTTTAAGAGTTCAAGACTTCAAGTCACATGTCTAGTCTTTATTTTTATAAAAGTGTAACTCTTGCACGCTATGGAGTCTGTAATGTAAATTCATTGGATATCATCTATTGCACTTCATCCATATATTTCTTTATATTTTGTCATGGAATTGCCAAATGAGGAGATTTTTAATATATATTGTCAATTCCATAGTGTGTAAAATACATGGAGTAATAGATTAGGCATGGCATGAGCACATTGTATATGTAAGTCATGTCCATAATCATTAAGTGTCATTGGGTCCCAAGAAAGAAGACAAGCTCCAAACACTTGAAGCTAAGGATGGATCATTCCCCATGTTGTCAAAGACCAAGCTTTGACGATTCAAACCTCATCAAGCTCAAAGAAGGTATTTAAGGGTAAGCATAATGTCAGGAATAGGTTAAAGTAACCTTAAGGACTTTACAAAGGTCAGTGGACCATTCCTGTGCCTTGGACATAAAGCTTATAGTAGTTGAAAATCAATTTGAGGCAAAATGGCTGAAAAAAAAGATTTGAATCAATCTAGGGGTGTCGAATACATCTGTCACTTATCAGATCAATCCAAGGGGCTATCGGATTGATCCGACATGGCCCCTGGATCAATCCGGTTTGTCTCGGGATGTCTTGACTGAGACACCAGATCATTGGTAGTGCTAGATTGATCTGACATCGCAGAAATTCAAAAATAAAAAGATTTTAAATATGGAGATTATTTGACCGTTGGGGATTATGCCAAATCAAAGGTGCACGACCTAGCTCGTCCCTTATTAGTATGTGAGAACTCTCATTGAGTTCTTTAATACACAAGAATAAAAAGAAAGAGATCTTGAACAAAAAGAAACAAAATCTAAGGCATTCAATCCTCCCAACAGCCAATGCTCTCATTTATGAACCTTCATTGAAGATCAAAAGAGCCTTTAATTTCTTCTCAAGCACTCAATTCTTGAAAATCAAGAGAGGGAAACAAGGAGAAGGGTTTACTCCAAGTAAACCCTTATGAGAAGTGCCAAGAAGTTAAAAAACCAACACTTGGGAGCTTGGTAGAAGAGTAAAGCTTATTAGCTCAATAGGGAGCAACCACCATCAAGGAACATCAAGCAACACACCAACCTTTTGAGGTAATTTGTATTGACTCTTTAAATTTATAGACTTTAGCACCTTCGTCGGAGACACCAGAGGTGTAAACCACTCCCATTAGAGACACTGAGAGTAGACATTGACATTACTGCATGAGACACCGGTAGTGTAGACTTAGCACATCCACCGGAGACAGCAGAGGTGTAGACCATTCCATTGGAGACACCGGGAATAGACTTAGCACTCACCAGAAACACTGAGTATAAATAGGTTTTAGAATTTTAAACATGATTGTAATTGTAGTTTAATCTAAATAAAATTTAGTAACTTGATGGTAAGCTTTGAGAGTGGATGAAGGCCGAGTGCCGAACTATTATAAAAATATTGTGTCATGTGTGGATGATTGTATGTGAATTGTCTCTTATCTCTTTATCATTGGCATGCATATAAGTCACTACATGTTCTTTCTTTATTGCAATTAAATATATCTTGTTAAAAAACATCTTTACATCTTGCCATATCATTTAACTTGAAATTAAAAGAAATTAATTTTAAAAGTTAAGCACATTAATTTTCTAGCTACAAGTGAACAAACCTTAATTGAAAATTAAACTAGGGGTAATTCACCCCCTATAGGATCAAAACCGGACTTTCATATTACACATTCTTAATAGATGAAGATCATAAAACCTAACAAGAAACCATAACTTCTCTAGATGGAGTATTTTGGAAAGAAGCTATTAATAATGAAATTGAATCTATAATGAATCCACACATGGAAATTAGTTGATTTACCTAAAAGAACCAAACTAATTGAATGTAAATGGATATTTAAGAAGATAAAGCTGGATGGTTCAATTGATAAATTTAAAGCTAAATTAGTAGCTAAAGGCTTAAAAAAGAAAAAGAAGAAAGGTCTAGATTTCTTTGATACTTATGCACCCGTGGCTAGGATTACTACTATTAGAATTCTAATTGCAACTATTTTAATATATAAACTAGCAATACACCAAATAGATGTTAAAACGGTCTTTTTAAATGAAGATTGAGAAGAACATATATTTACATGGAACAACCTGAAGGCTTTGTAGTAAAAGGATAAGAAAGAAAAGTATGTAGATTAGTTAAATCTTTATATAGACTTAAACAAGCTCCTAAACAATGGCATGAAAAGTTTGATAATACCATGATTAATAATGGATTTGTTGTAAATGATTGTGATAAATGTGATTATAGTAAAATCTCTAATTGCGTTGGTATTATTATACATTTATATGTTGATGATATGTTGATATTTGACACTACCTTAGATATTATATGTATAAAGAAATTTTTATAATCTAAATTTGATATGAAGGATCTAGGTGAAGCTAACATTATCTTGGGAATAAAGATAACAAGAACCAATGATTAAATTTTCTTATCTCAACCACATTATGTTGAGAAAATGTTAAATAGATTTGAACAAACAAATTGCAAACCTGTTTCTACTCCTTATGATCCTTGTAAACATCTTAAACAAAATAGAGGTATTGTTATATCACAAAAAGAATATGCAAGGATTATTGGTAGCTTGATGTATCTAACAAATAGCATAAGCTTAACATTAATTATGCAGTTAATAGACTTAATAGATATACTCACAGACCAAACAAAGACCATTGGACTACAATCATTAGAGTGCTAAAATACCTAAAGGGTACTACTAATTTGGGTCTACTTTATAGTGGACATCCCACTATCCTTGAAGAGTATAGCGATGCTAACTGGGTACCAACCCTGGTGAGTCAAAGTCCATGAGTGGTTTTGTGTTCACACTTGGTGGAGGAGTAATATCTTGGAAATCATTCGAGCAAACATGTGCGTCTCTATCTACAATGGAATTGGAGTTTATGGCCTTGCAAAAGGAAAAAGATAAAGCTGAATGACTTTGGAATTTGATGGTTGATATGCCTTTATGTCCAAGATCTATCCAATCTATCTCAATACATTGTGACAACACAATTGCCATAGCTCGAGCTACTAGTAAAATATATAATGGAAAACACAAACAGATTCATCTAAAACCCAATGTGGTAAGGCAACTGATATCTGATGGGATAATTGCCTTAGAGTTTGCAAGGTCAGAGATTAACCTAGCTGATCCTCTGACTAAACCATTTACTATAAAGCATGTGATGGAAACATCTAGAGGGATGGGGTTTAAGCTCATTTAGATGAATAACCATTGATGAAAACCCAACCTATAAGCCACTTTAGGAAGTAGGTTCAATGGGTAATAATAAGTCATTACATTGATTTCAATGGAAGCACTATCACTAGTGTCCCTTCCCTATGATATGGATAGTGTAAATTGCAACAAAGAAAGGGATGAGTTTTATTACTCTTAATGGGTTCATATCCTTTATAAGTGATGTGCTATAGTTGTAATGTACACTTGATGGACTCACCTACATGGGTGTGGAAGTGGGGTTGCTTCCTACAAGATTGTAGGTTAATTCTTCAGAGCATTTATGAGAATCCCGGTTGTACATAGGGCCAAAATAGCGCCAAACCGTGAAGGAACTAAAAAATATTAGAAATTGTTGTGTGGGTGATATGTACGGTTGACTTATAATAAGGAATATAGATTCAAGTAATTTATTACACATTTTTCATAAGTCTAGTTATATTAATCCTAAGATGTTGGTTATAGTCCAAAAGACACCTTATGCACTTCAGTTTCGAGTCCTAACTCAGTCCACTTTATGTTTTTTAAATTTTGAATCATGTGAGAGATTGTTGTATTTTATTTATTTAAAGTGATTTAAATTTTATTTTATAATTATTTAATACATAATTCTTTAGGTGATTTGACTAGTGGGAGACTTGTAATTGGGAATACCCATGACTTAAGTCTTGTTTCACACATCTATCCATGAGATGTTGGGAAAGGTTGTTTGACTATTAATTTTGTCATTTTCAAGATAAATGATTAAGGTTTGTCTACCTTTTTCTATTTATTTATTATTATTTCTTTGGTTGCTTAAAGCTTAACCCTTATGACTGTTTGAAGTAACATTAGAATGAGTCAAAGCATTAAAGTTTTGTCTCCCACTCTTATATTCCTTATTTTCTAAGTATCCTCTTCTATATATACTATAGTGGAGACGTTTTGGCAAACTAATAAAATATACTATTATTCATCTTTTTACTTAAGTATTGTTGGGTTTTCATATGTGACTAAGTTGGGGCTATACCTAAGTTCGAGAGAACTTTCAAGGGATTGTGCCACCTTTGGAGAAGAAGGACTATTTAATCTTAGAGTTTGACTACCATCAACATCTCAAGCACTAAGGAATTAATCCAAAAGATGGGCAAAATCAGATTTAAGGATAATGCATTTACATGTCTCAATCCACCATTTGCATAATAAAAGAGGGGCAAAATCAAATTCAAGGACAATGCGTTTGCATGCCTCAATCCACCATTTACATAAACCGATAAGTTCTATAGATTCTTCTCTCCTTCTACTATTCTAATTTGTTTATGAGTTTGTAATTTCCTGTTATAGATAATTTTCAGCAAGCCTATATTTCCAACATATATAGTTATTACTACAAGGTGCATCCACATTGATTTTGATCCAACGAGCTAGCCACAAAACATGCGCAGGACAGGCTAAAAAGTCTCATCTATCTGTCTACAAGTCACATCCAAGGATTGTGTGATGAAACAACCTTGAATTGGCTAAAAAAGGCTTATCTTCTTTGGAAGCCTAAGCTTGAACCAACTGGAAAGGGGTCTTGAAAACAATGGAAGACATTGTAGATTTATTTTTGGTAACATAAGGCATTGCAGATTGAATGTGATGCTATTGGATGAATTTTAGAAAGCTTTGGGGTTAGTTTGTTTGAATTTATTTTATTTAGGGTTATTGCTAGTTCATATTTTGGATTTTTATTTATTTTAGAGTTGCTTCAAAAAGTTTTAGGTTTATTTTGTTTGGAAATTATTTATTTTAGGTTGTGTTCTTTTGTAACCAAACCATAAAGGCCTTGAAAAGGGTAGTTAGGAGTTATTAATAAGTCTTTGTCACCAGTTTAAGTCTAAGGCCTTAAGTGCAAAATTAGAAGTTGGAGTCCTAATTGGGTTAGGAATTAGAGTGGGTAAGTATAAATAAAATAGAACATTATTAGATTGTAATCAGTTTTGACGTATTGAAATAAAGAATTTCAGTTTTTGGGAGTCCACGATTTTGGACAAGTACTCCTCTCT
>JAOXJP010048186.1:0-16134 GCA_025762735.1 Platanus orientalis
GAGTGAGAGAGAGAGAGAGAGAGAGAGAGAGAGAGAGAGAGAGAGAGAGAGAGAGAGAGAGAGAGAGAGAGAGAGGGTTTAGTATCAATGGCTAGAAGATAGGGTTAGAACTCAGGTTCCAAAACAGAATAAGTGGAGAAGTACTGGAATACTTATCTCAGTCCAGCTGACTGAGTTACAAATATCAATCAATAAACTCTTGCAGCAGCAGACAGAGAGTTCTCTGGAATAGCCAGCCAATATACAGGATTCTGAAATCTCATTGTCAGCACCTTTCAATAACCTAACAACACTCAACGCAGATTTAGGGTTCTGTAGATGAATTAGTCACAAAAGCTTCAGCCCAGGCAGCATACAAATGATTTCTTGATGCAGCCAATGGGGTATTCAGTACCAAACTCTTAGGAATCCTGGCAAGCAGTGTGAAGAAGAACTAGAGGGAAGCAGAGAAGAAGAAGAAGAAATAAAGAAGAAAAGAAAGGGGGTTTTGGGGAGGGGCCCGGCTTCAACCCTAGAAGGAGAAGAAGGGAGGCCCAGGCCCAACCTCAATCCATGAACAACACAAGAAACTCTAAAGCTTGATTCAATATTTAACTCTTATGTTTTATTTGAATGGGTTAAGGATTAAATAGAATACAAAACGAAGGGTTTAGAGGTCCTATATTTCTCCAAAATTTTTCCTTCTAAAAAAAATCCACGACTTCTATTCTAAACCCCTCCCTTTTTTCGGCAACAAATAAAAGTAATATATATGGGCCAGCGGTAGCTGTTGTCCCTTCTAATATCTCCCAAAAATATTCCTACCCTTAGGCCTTATTACAAATAAGTTTAAAAAAACATAAGAGTTCCTATTCTATCCTTATATTGTGTAACCCCTTGGTGCAGCCTATTCCTAGTCTTCATCAGATATTTAGATGCTCCTGCATCCAGAAGGGGGCATCTTTTCAAAGAAAACATTCGCTTTTGACCCAAGCATTTAAATTTTTTTTGTTTGATGAATAACGAATTTATTGGAAGAAAAAAAATAAAAAACAAATACAACACAGGAGCAACTAGCACAAATAACAAAGAAGAACAACAAACAAAGACAAATCAATGCACTGATAAAAAAAAAAAGACAAATCAATGGTCAAAGCACGCAGGCCAATCTCTCAAAAAATCATTTAAAGAAATTCCATGAAATTCCTTAGTGACCATCACCCAAGAGGCCACCTTGAAAAGGATAGAATCCGTAATCTCCAAAGAAGACTTCCACACACCATCAAAGATTCATCTATTTTTCTCTTTCCAAATACCCCAGCAAATTCCATGAACGACCCCATTCCTAAAGCGATTCCTGCGAGGGCCCAAGAACTTCTCATTCCATTGCCTAAAACCATCAATCAGATGACATGTCATAACTCAACTTAGCGAGATTCCAGATAGAAAGAAAGACCAAATGAGCCTAGCGAATTCAAAATGTTTTAATATATTCTCCCTGGACTCCCCATTCTTCATACAAAGGACACAAATATTCGAAGATAACGCCATGAATGGATGCTTTCATTGGAGAAGATCCAAAGTATTTATCCTATTTAGAGAGGCAATTCGGAGAAACGCCATGAATGGATGCTTTCATTGGAGAGCCTTCCATACTTTTTCACAAGGAAAAGACCTGTCCAAAGAGGAGAGATGGCACAAACACAAAAAGTAGGATTTAGATGAAAAAACAACAGAAGAGTCGAGGGACCAATGTGCCTATTTGGATGATCAATAGTAATATGGGCATTTGAAAGGATGGAGATAAGGCTGGCCACATAATTAATTTCCCAATCATATTGGTCTCTAAAAAAGGTCAATTTTCCAGGCAATTAGATTTTAGTCTATGAAATGACCCAAAAGCTTCCTTCGGAACACCCAAGAAGCACCAAAGAAAGTCAAGAACTGAGGCCAAATGCCTCTAGCAAACTTGCAATGAGTCAGGAGGTGCTATATAGTTTTTTCATCTTTCTTGCATGGGAAACAAATGTTGGTGAGCTTCATCCGTGAATGAGATGATCAACTGTTTTAATCTTATTGAGAGCTGCTGTTCATAATAAGATGATGATTTTGCTTGGGACCTACGAAGACTATACCTTTGTTGCCGAGATTTTTCCTTAATGGTCAAATCTCAGCACCTTTAATTTATTTTCATTTGGCATAATAGGAATGTTACTAAGACTATCTAGAGTCTAGAAGGTCACTTAAAGAAGGAATGTCCCAGTCGTTAAGGTTCCTTTTGAGCTTAGGGATCCAAGACACACAATCAAAGACAAAATTCTTGTAGTAGTTCATGGTAACATTCTTATTCACTTCAATTCTGTAGATAAGAAGGAAGGATCTTTGTAAAGAGATGTCCCATGCCAAATTTCCTCCCAAAACCTCACCGAAGAGCCTAATCCCCTATAATGAATCCCACATATAAAATTTCTAAAGAGCATACACACTCTAGTGTCATAGCTGATTCGGGCTGGGTTTTGTATATTTAAAGATGGAATTATTCCTAGTTAATAAATAAAAAAGAAAAAGTTGGGCAATTCCATTTTGAACCCATGCTTGAGTTCCATAGCTTTGGGTCCACTATCCCGATCATGATTTCCTACCCCTAGAGGGCCTGTTGTGGGTGAGGGGGGATTTGAACCTCACTGCGGTTCATAGCCATGTGCTCTCATCCTCTGAGCTATGGGTCTCACCCATCTCCACTGGATTTGTTTCTGGGAGTTCCCTCAGAATGAATTCTTTCCTCTCCTCACGAGACCCCGTAGCTGTCTCACCCTTTAGAGCTTCCCTTGGAGAAAATCAGACTATCCTGCTTCTCACCAAATCACTGTTTTAATTTTCATAGCAACGCTTTGTTCATCAATGTGATGCGATAATTTTTTTTTGTCTATCAGTAGCTGAGATACAACAGTTAATTCTTTTAAGTTAGAAGACTGCACACTTTATTTTTTTACTTTTTTATTCAAGTGGGTGATTTTTCTTTTGTAGAGCCATCAGCTGCATTGATACATTATGTTGGACATAAGTTCCATGAGGTGTTTCAACTAAAACAAGGACGTTATGCTGATCTCCCTGCTGCTAAGATTTCGGAAATGATGAAATCAAACAGTTTGGATGTAAATTCCTGATCTTTCAATGGATCTTAATATTTTGTCAAGTTTTAGTTTCTATATGGAAACTTTTAATTTGATACTCTCTAATTTTTTTAGGTCTTCATATTCTTCTTCTTATTTATTTTTAATTTTTGGCAGAATGCCCCAACTCAATCACTTTTGAGCGTTGTGAATGGGATTCTAGATGAAAGCATTGAAAGGAAGAATGGGGAAATACCTCATGTATGCCAGTGAGAGCACAAGTGGATGTTATACTAAAGCATGCATTTGTTGATAATTGTTATATTTTGATCCACTTGGACAGTTTTCTTGTAGAATAACTAATGAGATTTTCCCCCTCAGCGTGTAGCATGTCTATTGAGAAAAGTCGTGCAAGAGATTGAGCGACGTATTTCAACTCAAGCAGAACACTTAAGAACGGTAAAATGCTTTGAAGAATTCATTCCTTCCAAAGGAACTTCATGGTTGCTGTTTATAACTTTCTTTTACTGTTGCATATCTGCAGCAAAACAATCTCTATAAGGCTCGTGAAGAGAAGTATCAATCAAGAATTAGAGTACTTGAAACACTTGCAACTGGCACTAGTGAGGAGACCCAGGTAGTTGAGCAATTTATATTGATCCGCTCAATGGATAAGGTTATAGGCATATTTCTAGACATTTTTTTCCTGGTTACAATCTTGTATTCACTCAATTGACTAAAATTGTACTCTTACTTTTTACAGATTGCCATGAACAAGCTACAACAGATAAAGGTCCTGTTCTAATTTTTGCTCTCTCTCTCTCTCCCCCTTTTTCCTTTTTGCACTCACAGATAATGGATGCATATTTATGTTATTCATCTTTAAGTTCGACAGTTGTTTTGATTTTTTATTATTATTTATAAATCCACCATGCTTGTTTGGCTACTGCTATTTTCTGTGCATGTCTTAATTTTTTTGTCAATGTGTTTTTTCTGCTTCATCTTTATTATTATTTTGATGAGCATTGCTTCATCTTTATTGTAGAAAATTTTCTTTTAATATCCCTTGCTGATATTGGAAAGCAATCTTTGCACCACACTACAATATGTGATGTACTTTTTACAATGCATTATATTTCTACTCTTTATTTTTGAATGATTATTTTAGTAAACATCAGAAATAAAAGAACAAAATAGGCTTCACCCGGAAGGTGAACTGTAAAGTACAAAACAAGACAAAACCTAAAAGGAACCCCCTGCTCCACAAGCCAAACCACTTACAAGATCAACCCATTTTCCATAGATTATCAATTATCCTCTTACATTTTGGCTAATTGAACCCACTCAAAGAGAAAGTTGTAATCCGATAAGATTTTCAGGATTTGTTTTTTTGGTTTTTTGTTTTTGTTCTCAAAAGCCCTTCTATTCCTTTCCTTTCTAATCCCCAACAAATTACCCTTGCAAGGGATTCCAAACAGCTTTAAAACCCCTGACCACACCCACTAACCGCCAAGCAAAGATTAAGCCTTTAAATTAGGCGAAAAAAGCCAAGACCACACCTACTTGAAGTAAGAAAAAATCTTACACCTTGCAAGTTACCCGATAATGAACAAAACGATGGTCCCTGTTTCTTCTCCCATAGGACGCGGAGAACATCTATTGGCTATACTCCAACGTCTTCTTTTTAGGTTGTCCAACGTGAGAATCTTGCCCAGGAAAGTGCTACAAGTATAGAAAACCACCTTAGAGGGTAGGCCGGAATTCCATACTGACTTATACGGGAATGGGTTCCCAGTTGAGTTGTTTTAAAAAGAATAATAGGACATCACCGTAAACAAGCCTTTTTATTTTTCGTTCAAATTTAATTATCTTTCTTACATTTTTTTTGGATGGGGCTTGCCTCATTTAGCCCCCTAGCAAACTCAGAAGCACCTCCATTTCCTAATCATTGAGTTTTCTTCTTATTCTTGGACACTAAACCCTGGTGCCACAACTAAAATTAAAAGTTAAAGTAATGCTATGCCAATATGGCTGGCAATATGATTAACAATTTATGATTTGAATCTGTTGTTGATTATTGATGGGCTTATGCTGAGTTATTTCAGGTTTAAAATGTGTGGCAATAATTTTTACTTTGTTAGTTTTTGCTTAATCTGTGTTAGTTTTGGATTTTTATTTATTTCCAAGTAGAATAGGCTTTAATTTATTTATAGGAAAGTGAAAATTCTATTTTTGTCACTTTTGTTTGGGTGTTATTTTGGTGGGTCAAAACTTACCCATTTGGGTGTTATTCAGTCACCTTTCTTGTAAATCTGATGTGATTTGGGGAAGTCGTGACCAAAACATCTACTATTTTAGAGTTTTATTTTTTTTTTAGGAAATCTAGTTAGCTTGAGATTTGGATATATGGACTATGAAACCTTATATATACTTCGTAATTCAAAATTTCTATTGTAAATGAATGATCGATTGAATGAATTTTTGAAGAAGCAAATTGCTATAGCTTTTGGATGTCTACCTATTACCCATGATGTGATTACCTTAAACCCTAGGTAGCAGTAACTAGTGTGATTCTAGTTACTATCCTCGTCTTTATTTTTCTATTATTTTACTATAAGTTTATTTCCTACAACTTTGTTCTTAAGTCTCTAGTTTGTCAACAATTTTATTGAATTTCAAACCTATTCCTCTACAGCCGATTACTTGGGACCTCTCAAATGAACCATTCTTTCATAGATTTGTGGGCATCTAAAATTTGCACTACTCTCACAAACCTACAAAAAGGTCCCTGAAGATACACATGAGACCTTACATCAACAAGTTAGGCCCTGTTAAAGGGATAGGTCCATTGGGCCAAGGTCTGGGTTTTTAAAATTAACCCATTGACTACTCAAACCATATGCTTGGCCCACAAACATGCCCCAAATTTAAACAAAGTCTACATGGGATTCTCCGGAGAAACAAGAAAAGATATGCTGATAAATTACCTTCTCTCCAAAATAGAGAAGGTACAGCCAAACACAAAACCAAAAAGGGAAGGATATCTGATGCAGGACCAGCCTAAAGAAAGGCTTTTTGTGTGGATTCATATCCTCTGCTCCACGGTGCTCCACAGGCACAAAGGGGGTGGGGCCCATACACTTTTTGAAAACTCCCTGCAAAAAATGTATGGGCCCCACCTCCTTTGTGTCTGTGGAGCACCATAAGCGTGGGGCAGAGGATACGAATCCTTTACCTGCAGGTAATGGGCCCACAATACACTAAGACAAGTGTCACTTGTAGGTGAAGACAACAAAGCACCCCTTTTTTGTTTAAAAAAAATCTCTTTGTCACTGATGTGGCTTAGGAGTTACCCACATATGCTGGATAGTTTTTCCCTTTTGTGATCAATCAGTATGAGTGCTTATGAGGCACTAAGAATGGACCTTCCTAATGTTGCACGATTTCAGGTCCTCAAATCTGGAAAAATATCTTATAAAAGGGAAGAATCCCACTATAGTAGGACTCTTTAAAGGGCAGCCCAAATCATGGAATTTTTTGGGGATGGGGGGAGTGTGCTGTACAAATCCCCTTTCCAAACTTGCAAAATCCTACTTAAAAAGGAGAGTTCCAATAATTAGGGACTCTTTAATTAGTAGCCAACTCGTGTGGAATTCTGTGGACAACTTTCCCTCTAAAAAAAACAACCATAATAAGAATTTTAATTAAATAAAAGAGGGCCCACCTAGAGTCAAACGACTTCCCTGTTTGAGTCATGACTCCCCCTTTCAGATCTAAAATTTCCCATACAAGGAGTCCCAAATTGGTAGGATTCTCCAAAGATGCTACTAGCTATGTAAATCCCCTTTTGACTAAAACTCCATGACTTGGCCTTCTAATTTAGGAGTCCTAATGACCATAAACAACTCCTTCCTCAGCCACATGATTTTAATCAATTCCCTACAGATTCCAATCAAAGCAAAGTACTAAAATGCCCGTCAAATCTAGGGATAAGTGGGGGTAAGACTGGAACTCATGCTTCCAATCAACTCATGAGTTCCAATCAACTCACAATCAAAAGGAGAATTCCCATGGCTGCTGTAAACCAGAAAGGGCCTGGAATTGAACTTCTTGCTCTCAGATGGAGAGATGGAGTTGTGTATCAATGATTATAAAGTCTGAAACAAAAGTTAGAGAGGAACGAACCTTGAAGTTGTGGTGGTAAGACAAGGGAAAAGGTTTTCATGGACTTGAATAAGAAGAAGTAGAGGATGATGATGAAGAAAAATGGAAGGGAATAATAAGGGATAACAAGAATAGGGGATATATACCTGTTCTAGGCCTCCACCTAGGTTGCATAAACCCTATTGCAGGGAAACCACTCCTGGTTTTACCTCAGAAAGCCACCAACACTTGCAGCCATGAGAGAATTTTCCATCATCCATTCATTATTCAAATAAAGAAGTTGGTTGGGTTTATATACCCACACGACCAGTCCCTCCCATTACAACTTTGACTCAAATTTAAAATAGAAATCTAACTCTTAAATCTCTATACAACTCTCTAACTTCATCAATTACAAATAAGGACTCCCAAGCTAAATAAATCCTAAAACTCTAGGACTCTTACAAGATAAAATAAAGATAATTTTGCTGAAAAACATTAAAATAAAACTAAAATTAAGACTCATTTAGTAGCTTCCCATGACCACACTTGCCATACTCTTGCGTGGGATCCACCCACATACTTGGTTGATTCAAACCTTGCAAATCAAAGATAAAAGGAGAGAGAGAGAGAGGAAGAAGACGTATTCGGGAGAGAAGTAGCGTATAAGATTCATCACATCTCATACTATGTTATATTAATAACTTTTATACACCCAAGATATGGTATATAAACCCTAAGTATGTTACACCATTACCCCCAGTACATATACGCCTACACTCCCCCTCAAGGTGGAGAATAGATATCTGTTATCCCTAGCTTGCCAATTAAATACATAAAATGTGTTCCACTAAGACCCTTGGTGAAAATATCGGCTAGTTAGTCTTGAGTTTGAATAAAGGGAGTGCAAATGCTGCCTTTTTTAAGGTGGCCTTTGATAAAGTGTCGATCAACCTCTACATATTTAGTGCGATCGTGTTGCATAGGGTCATGTGCAATGCTTATGGTTGCTTTATTATCGTAGTACAGACACATGAGTCCCTTTATTGAAAAACCGACCTCAAAAAGTAACATTTTTATCAATAGTAACTCACAAATTCAATGGGCCATGGATTTGAATTCCACCTTAGCACTTGATCTGGGTACTATAGATTTCTTCCTACTTCTCCAAATAACAAGGTTACCACCAACAAATGAACAATAGGCAAATGTGGACTTGCGACCGGTAAGTGATCTAACCCAGTTAACATCTGTATAAACCTCCACACGATGATGACCATGTCTCTTATACAAGAGACCTTTTCTTGGACACCCTTTCAAGTACCTGAGGATCTAGTATGTTGCCTCTATATGATCTTGAGTGGGTGCATGCATGAACTAGCATATGTAATATCAGGACGAGTAAGGAAGTAGATGAGACAGCTCACAAGCCTTTGAAATCTCTCAGCATCAATAAGTCGATCACTATCATCCTCCTTCAGTTTGTGATTCACTTCAATAGGTGTAGCATAATGTTTGCAGTTTTCCATAACTAATTCATTTAACAAATCCAAAACGTACTTTCGCTGCGAAAGAAAAGTGCCTTATTTTTTTTTGGCAACTTCAATCCCAAGGGAGTATTTCAGAAAATCCAAGTCCTTAATCTCAAATTCTTGTGCCAAGCTTCCTTTCAACTAAGCTACTTTAGCCTCATCTTTCCTTCTGACTACAATGTCATCCACATACACTATCAGGGCTGTAATCTTAGTATCCTTTTGTTTTACAAAGAATGTGTGATTTGCTTGAGCTTGTCGTTATCCCAGCCTTAGCATAGCTGATCTGAATCTCTTAAACCATGCTCATGGAGACTGCTTCAAGCCATACAAGGCCTTTTTTAACCTACGGACCTTCCCATTAGCATTTGGCATACGAAAGCTTGGGTGAGTGGCCATATATACCTCTTCCTCTAAGTCTTTATGTAGAAAAACATTATTCACATCAAATTGGAAGAGTGACCAATTTTGATCTGCTGTTAGAGAAATGAGCAATCTGATTGAATTCATTTTATCAATTGTAGAAAACGTTTCTTGATAATTTATGCCAAAGGTCTGGGTATATCCCTTTGTAAACAGATGTGCCTTATATCGCTCCACAGATCCATCTGACTCGTACTTGACTGTAAATACTCACTTGCAGCATACCAATTTCTGTCCTCTTGGAAGGTCCACTAAACTCACGTATTATTTTTTTCCAACGCCTGCATCTTTTCAACCATTGTATCCTTTTACTTTGGATGTGATAATGCTTCAGGTACATGGCGATGGACAGAAGCAGAAGACAAGAAACATCAGAAAGAAGGAGATAATGCATGATAGGATACAAAATTTTTCATAGTTTGTTGAATACAAGTCCTAACACCATTTCTCTAAGCTATGGGCAAATCAAGGTTATCATGTGGTTGAGAAGGAGAAGGTGGAATGTACTTGGTTTAGGAACTGGCTCAGAAGTTTACGCCTAGAGCGGGTCATGAGAATCCAAGTCCTGTGCTCCTCTTGCTTTTAAGACCTCTTTTTCTTGGGTCCTTCGCTTTTTTTTTTTTTTTCCTTTTGTATGTACACTTGTCTCTCAAACTTAAACTCCCCCTTTCCTTCAGTGCTACTTTTGCCATCAAATTGATAAGATGGAACTGGAATCGGAATATGAATAAACATCTCTTCATGTACAAACTGCTTCCCCTGAAGAGATGTACTATGTGAAGAGAAAAAAGGAATGGGCTAAAAAAAGGTCATGTCCCAAGACACAAACTAACGACGAGTCGGGGGATGAAAACATTCGTACCTTTTTGGATTTACCCCATACCCAAAAAAACATATTTATATGCCTTTGGTTCTAGTTTGGTGCTATCAGATTTGGGTACATGTACATAATAAATGCAACCAATGGTTTTGGATGACAGAGAAAACGGGGAGGAATCGAGACAAGATTTGGAGTGAAGATTTATGAGAAAGGACATGTGAGAGCATCCTACTGATGGTAAGCTGTAGTTTGAATTGTCTCAGACCAGAAAGTCTTTGGCACAATGCATAGTGAACATAATTACACGAACAATTCCCAGTAAATGTCTGTTTTTTTTCTTTCAACCACCCCATTTTACTCAGGAGTTCCCAGACAAGTGGTCTGATGAAGGATGCTAGATGTATCAAGAAACGGAGACAACTCACGAGAAATATATTCTTCACCATTATTAGATATCAAAATTTGAAGTTTGTTGTTGAACTGGGTAACCATGCTGTTAAAGGATTTAAATGCTGCAAATACATCACTTTTATGTTTTAATAGATAGACACATGTTGCACGAGAATAATCATCTACAAACGTCACAAAATCTCTTAACCCTGATAAAGAATTAGTAGGGGAGGGCTCCCAGTCATCAGAATGCGCAAGTGAAAAAGGAATACGACTTTTATTATTATTGCTAATGGGATAAATAGATCTACCTACAATGCTTAGCCAATTGGCATGGCTCACAAAGATACTAGACTTAGAATAAGAAAACTGAGGGAACATTTTCCTCAATACAAAAAAGATAAATGACCCAAGCGGCGGTGCCAAGTGAGTAACTCATTTGATCCGGAAGCAGATGAATCCTTCTTTATTGCGGATATAGTTATTGATAAATTGGAATTCAAAACATAAAAGCCATCATTCTCATGCCCCAAACCAATTGTCTTCTTCGTCACCATGTCCTGAAACACACAATGAGATGGGAAAAGGTAACACAATAGTTAAGATTTTTAGTAATGTGACTGATGGATTACAAATTAAGAGTGAACTAAGGAGCGTGTAACACAAATGACAGATATAGATCACGGGTTATAGGAATATCCCTTGTCCAACTATAGATGAAAGAGAACCATGGTAATTTGGACCTTGTCCTTACTGAAATAGACACTATAAGATGTGAAGAGGGACGAAATACTAGTCATATGATGAGAGGCCCCCGAATCAATAATCCAAGAACATTGTGGACTGGAGACAGAGGCAGACAATGCTGTTACAGATGTACTTGAATATACAAAAGACGTTGTAGAGTAGTGGAAGGATAAACGAATGATGTACCTGAATATGTAAAATACCTGCCACCTCCTTGACCATTACCAGATCCACCTTGTTGAAACAAACATGAAGGAAGGTCTAGGAGTCGTCTATGAAGGTCCCAACATTGTTCTTTTGTGTGCATAGATTGCCTACAATGCTCACACTTGAGGCGATCTCGTTCATTAGATGTAAAGTTTTGGCGTCCACCACGACCTCTCCCTGAATTTCCACATCGACCACCTATAGTGGTTGTGGACATAAGTGTTGATTTCTCTATGGACAGAAGAAGATTCATCACTTTCGACGTTTGTCATCATGCTGAATATGTGCGTACACTTCATTTAAAGACGACGAAGGATTAGTTCCAAGAATAAGAGCCCTTGTTCATACTTAGGATTTAGTCCAACAAGGAATTCAAATATCTGTATGTTCTTAACATGTTTTTGGTATTTTATTGCATCTTTAACCCAAGCAGAGCAGTAGGTAATGTAATGTGTCAACTCATCCCACATCTTCCGTAAGGAGGAATAATATATAGTTAGAGGTTGCTCACCTTTTTTAAACTGAGCAATACGTTGTCGCAGATTGTATACCTTAGCTGTATGGCCCATCTCAAAGTATGATTTCGCCAAAGCATCCCATATCTGATGTGCCGTCCCCAAAAACAAAAAAATGGTCACTGATTTCTGGTTTCATAGAACTCAATAACCAGTTCATGACAGTTGTGTTCTTAGTCTTCCATTTTCGAAACTTAGGATCAGTTTTGTTAGGTTACTCAATCTCACCAGTTAAGTATTCTTCATTATCTTTTCCTTGTATGTAAATGAGGACGGATTTAGACCAAGTAAGGTAGTTGCTGTCATCAAACTTTATAGTGGTGATTTGGGTTAGAGAATGATTGCCCATGACTTGAAAACTGACTGCATTACCTTGCTTCGATTCCTTGGGGGTATTGCCCGAATTCTGACTAACCTTAGACATGTCGTATTCAAGCTATATACACAATTCCAATTAACAACTACGAAAAAAACACCTTTATAGAGCTGTATTTCACTGCTGGTTATTGTGTTGAAACTAGCACAGACCTCCCAAAGGGTCGGCACCCAACACACCTTCAGTAGACCCTCACGTGATCCAAATAAACAAACCACATAGGCCATCCATCATTAACAATTGTTACGCTGGTCAACATCTCTCTTTTTTTTTTTTTACCACAAATAATTTTTTTTCTAAATAAAACACAAATAGAGGACGAGAAAAAAAGTCAGGCGTCACTTGGCAGCCCTTTGAAATTGACAAAACTCCTTCGATACTAAAGCAAATGAGGCGAGATCACTTCCAAAAGATTCCAGTCCCAAAAATGACCAGTCTGCTTGCAACAAACCATAGAAGAAAAAAACTCGCACCCGATCGGCTCGTGTGATTTCACGAAATATGCTAGTTTCGGGTTTCAATAGAAAACACTTTGAAAAAAATACATAAAGTGATCATATATATATATATATATATATTTAAATGATCACAAAGACTAGGAGGACATCACGATCCCAACCCCATGGATTTCAAGCTTTGACGCATGTATGGATGATGGCTTTAGCCATACGGATGCTGATGTCAGCCTTGATTTCGACCATTTTTTTCTTTTCTTGTGTTGTCGACTTTGAAAGCCTGTTCTGATACCAACTTGATTGATTCAAACCCTATAAATCAAAGATAAATGAGAGAGAGAGAGAGAGGAAGAAGAAGAAGACATATTCAACAGAGAAGTAGCGTATGAGACTCATCACTTCTCATACTATGTTATATTAATAACTTTTATACACCCAAGATATGGTATATAAACCCTAAGTACATTACACCATTACCCCTAGTACTTATATACTCCTACACACATGGCATGTGGGGCTACATGTAGTCCCATGTCCTCATCAATATCCAATCACAAGGGTATGGAAGAATCTCACCTCAAAGTCTATAAATACTCCCTCATTACATTAGAGGGGAGCTTTTGGAAGACTCCATAGAAGAGCCCAAGAGACAAGACAAAGCTCCACAACATCTCCAAGGCCCTCCATATGTTTGAAGCTCCATGCATTCTTTTCGTTCTCTCCATCGTCTGCAACTTGTCATTAGAGAGAAGAAGACTCCTTGTATTCTAAGAAACACACCACAAATCCGGCCTTGCAAGCAAAGTTGTGGTGTCTCCTTTTCGGATCAAGCATGAAGCCCAAAGAAGAAGCCAACTCATCTTCAATCAAGCACATAAAAACTTGAGTCCACGAAATACGTCATTTGGCCCTTGGATTTCCATTGACGAGATTAAGAGGTTTTTCTTTTTTCACTAACAGAGTATAAAATCAAAAAGTTGTATCGCAACTTTCTATACGTATTCTCCTAAATTTCTTCTTCTCCACCAAACCCTAGCACATACACACCTAATTCTTCTTGGAAACAGAAGAGAAGGTCCACATGTGCTAAACCAACCAAACTCTCCACAGTAGATTTGTTGGCGTTAGCAATCCATACAGTGATGTCGGCCATGTAAGTTTGCAAATCATAGACCTTGCATCGTTTTGGCCTTCTGAGATGTTTTGGTAAAGACCCGAGGTCATTTGAGACTATATTCAAATTTTTACGATTCTTTTTTTTTTGTTGTGATTTATGGAAGATTTTTTCATATTTTGCAAAATTTCCGGATCTGATATCTGTAAAGACTTTGTTGATTGTTGGGATAAGGTGCATTAGGATCGATTTTTATTCCAAAGCTAATGGAACAATTCTCGATTGATTCCATTGAGTACTAAGAAAGTTTTGTTGATTTTAAGCATTTTTGTGTTTTTCCCCAAATCTGGAGTTCCTCTTTGTTTCATGCAAATCGATTGTTGTTAGTTGTGAATTTCATATGCTTTTGGTCCCTCTGAATGTTAGTGATTGTTTAGATCAAGTTTGATGCATTTTCTTTAATTTTTGGCAAATTGGTGAAGGTTTCTACCCATATATACCACCTGGCATGATTTTAGGGTTCTTGAGTTTCAAAAATGCTCAAACAGCTGTTGATGTGTTTCATTTACTACTATGTTGGGTTTTATTCTGTAATAGATCATTTTTTAGTGTGACCAACTCTCCTTGGTGAAAATTGCTATTATGTGTTTTTGTTTTTGTGAATCTCATGGACTGTGGTGTTTTTTATGAATTTCTTGGTGAAATTGTGGTGATAAAGCCTGAAGTAGTGGGTCTTAGCACCTATGCTGCTTGTCTATGTGATGGATTAGCAACTTCTTGTGTGTTGTTTTCTTTTCCCGTTGCTGTATTTGTATTGCTTGTGGTCGTGTGACCTGGTATTGCTGTGATTTTTTGGTAAAAGCTTTGTGTAGCCTTGTGTATCCCATTGATAATCCGTGGTGTGCAACAATTGTTTAGCTTGATATTGGATGTAGTAGAGTGCATTGGTTGTGCCTTCTGTGTCTTTGTTTCCTCTGACGAATTAGTTAGGTGTTGAGTAGTGGCTGCATAGTGTTTGATTGGAAACTGTGCCTCTTCCTCTCGCTAAAACTTTATTTGGTAGTGGTGGCTTGCTCCCTTGTTGTGTATAGCTTGGAATTGTTGGTATTTCAATATTGTTTGTGATCATTGAAGTTTTTGGAAGTGGTTTTAAGTGATTGTGCTCGTGAACTTGTGGCAAGCATGTTTGCCTTCAATAATCTAGTATTTTTTCGGGAAGTAGTATTTTTAAGGAGAATTTTGGCACAGTTACCACATGTTGGAATTCCCTCAATATGTTTTGGTACTCTAGTCTCTTCTCATAGTCCCTTGTCTAGTCATCCCTCGATTATTGAGTCAAGGGCATCTCATCATGTAGCTAGTCTGTTTAGTCTTTTTCTTCTTATCGTGTTTGTTTTGACAGACACAATGTGCACATTGTCTTCTATAGCTGGTATTGGATGCAATCCTCTTACATCTTCCTTGCTTTTCTCGTTTGTGTTTGATGCTATTAATTTTAAGTTAAGCCTTGTTTTTGAAATTCTAAGTTTAGGGTCTAGTAATCCTAGAGGGGAGGGGTGAATATGATTATGTCAATTTTTTAGAATTCTATCAAGGTTCATCCTACCAATTTTTAGTGTTCAAAGCACTTATGTCTCTAGTGTACCTAATTCAATTCAATAAAGGTTGTTATCCTCTTTCCATTAATTTAAGAGTGAGTGTGTGCTTAAATGTTTGCTTTAAACTTAAGCTAATACATTTGCATAAGAATAATTGAACAAGAAACGGAAAAGAACACAACCACATAAAAGACAAGATTTATAGTGGTTTGGCCAAATTTAGGCCAATGTTCACTATTCAAAAGCTCTACCTAATTTTTATTAATGATTACAAATCATTATAGGAAATTAAGCAACCCAACAATTTGTGCTTGGTGTCCCCGAAAAGCACATAAATGTTTTGGTGTCTCTAGTAAAGACAATCATAGCCTTTGGTGTCTTTGGTAAAGGCAACTGGCTACCTTGGGTGTCTTCGGTCAATGTAAATTTGTCTTCGGTGTCTTCGGCAAAGACTTAAATGATATAAAGATAAGGAGTGAAAATTCCTAAAAGAATGCCTCTCAATTGGCTTGTTTTACTATTGTAAGCACAATTATTATTCCTTTAAATTTTATGCAAGTACAACAACAACAACAACAACAACAACAACAACAGCAACAACAACAAACAGCCTTATCCCAACTATTTGGGGTCGGCTACACGAATCTTGTTCAGCCATTCCGCTCTGTTTAGGGCCTTATCTGTCGTTAAATTACAAGCTGCCATGTCCCTCTTTACTACCT
>JAOXJP010048197.1:0-16133 GCA_025762735.1 Platanus orientalis
GAGATGAGTGTGGACGCTGCAAAGAGGTGGAATGCTCAGGTAGTCATTGTGACCAGCAACCCAGAAGGGAGCAGAGACGTGGTCACAGCATGCCAGGGCGCCGGTATAACTGCCTTTGGACCCATTTGGGACTCTTAGATTACTTGTTATATCATTAATTTGTTGATGTCAATCGCTTGCTTAGTTTAAATAGTTGTGACTTTCTTCCTTCTTTTCATTAATAGTTGTTCTATAATGGTTAAGCTGGCGACAAACTAAATTTAAAGTAGCAATGTTCTCTCTGTCAAGTGACTTCAGTTTACCAAGTGGTTTTTGTTTATTTTATTTACGATAAATTACATAATGACCCCCCGGACTATAATCTCAATCATCAAATAACACCTGCCGTCAATTGTCCGTCGTTTACCTTTACATTTTTATCACAGAACATTTGCTTCGGCAGCAAATTGGATGAAAGGTCAACGGACATGAGACCAGAGAATGGCAAGTTAGAATCCCTGATGAGATGCTCACTTAGAAACAACTTTGATCAAGTTTGAGAACCTACAGGCTAGAAAGATCTGACAGTTGGAGGAATGTCACCAGAAAAGTTGAAAGAAAGGTCGGTCTTGAGATGTTCTTCAAAGGGTTCCAGAGATCTGATTGTAAGAGAGGTTAATGGTCTTGAGATTGCTGCCCAAATCCTAGAGTTCCGATGACAAACAAGTGATTTTGTTATTGCTTAAATCCAAAAATTCAATCTTGCCGAGTTTTCCAATGGCGGCATCAGGGATGAAACAAGAGGCTGAAACGAAGGCACTAAGCCAATGACAGTTAGTTTTTGGGAATCACAAAATACCCATTGCCATGAACAAACGAGAGCAGAGGAGCTGGGCTGTAAATTTCTGAAGAGATTGCACCCATTTTCGGGAGACGAAAAACCATCTGTATTGGGGTTTTGAGAAATCAATGGAGAATCTAAAAGGGAAAGTGTCGTTTTCAGGGGGCCATGGGCTGTTTCTTGAGGTAGGGCAGGGGGATTTGAAGGGGGTCTCGATCCAGGTACCGAGGATCTTGATGCCGGATTCAAGGGCGGTGGACATGCCGGAGATGGCGAGGATGTTGCAGTTGTTGATGGATCGGGTGGAGGTGTAGACACCGAGGAATTTGTTGGCAAAGATGGCAACGCCAGCTATGGTTTTGAGCGGAAGTTTGCTACGTTGTGTCATGCATGGTGTTGATGTTACATCGAGGAGCGGCTGACCAAGTAGCGACCGGCGAAAGACTAGAATGGCGGGGAAGTGAGAATGTCGGTTTGGTTTTAGTCTTCGATAAAGAATACCTTGAACCTGAAGCTTTATCTTCTATCGTTGTGGAGCTTCTTCAGCCCATGGATCTAGGGCACAGCTTGCCAAGCATCTTTCGCAAGCAACACTCTCTCTCTTACTCACTCCCTCATCGCATTTCTTTTTTTGTTCTCACAGTTTTTCACCGGTTAGATTCGCTGAAAGTGCCTTACGTCCTATTCCCCATTCAACCTCATCTATTGAATTCATGGCCTACCATTCAAGGGAATGGAAATCAACAGAGTACCCATTCCGAGTTGAATTTTAGGGCTACTCATGATTTTGAAAGCAACGATCAAGTTCACCAAAATCCGGATTGTGTGGAATATTTTAGGATTTTATCAAGGTACCCATAAAAAAGTTCTTGTTTCCCAACTAAACCAAATTAAGATTGCCGGAACCGGAGAAGATGGTGATGGGAAGACGATGGAGACAAGGGTTAGGGCTAATAACCCGATAGATTTGGGTTTTTGATACGGACATTTTTGGTATTTGATAAACTATTATTTTTTATTAGATAATATGTTAAAAAGGTTGGGTTATTTGGTTAAATCACTCCAATGCTAACCATTGTAACTTGAAGGGTTTTTTTTGTTGTTGTAATTATATAGTCGACGGGGTGATCGTATATTGCCAAATAATTCAGGGAGTCATACCTCTTTTTTTTAATCATAAAACTCTAAAATCTTTACAATGGATAATCCTTGGGGATCAATAGTAATATTGGCCGGAAAATTGGTTACACGGAACGCTATGTAGGTACGATATTCCTTTTTCATCTTAGACCCCAGTCAAGTAAGAATATAGGAAAATCAGAAGAGTTTATCTTCAATCATCTGGTTAGTCACCAATAAAGATGAATCAAACAATTATAAGGATTAGGGTTCCTCCTCAAATAGGTTTTTTTTTTTTTTAATCTTAAATATAAGGACTTAAAATAGCAAATACCATGTACAGAGTTATAAGTGTACTGACGTTAACACAGAATGAAAATAATATAATGAAATTTTGAAAACATAAACTTACAAAGAATTTAAGAACTAATCATAGGGTTTGCAAAACCGTAGAACAATATGAACTTGACAAGATTTGAAATTATAAGCAACCTAAGATAAACACCTAAAACTAAGAGTAATATCTAAATTTTGAAAACATAGGCTCAAGCTTTCTTGGATTATGCCTTTGCTTCTTTAAGATCCCTTTTACTTGTCCTTGGACCATGCTATATCCATTGGGCCCATGTGGTAATTTGGAAGTGTGGTAAAGTGACACCTGGTTCTAAGTCAATTCGATGTTAGATCAGAAATCTCATTTAAAAATTCAACCATACAATTGCGTATTTTCTTCTTCTTGCTAATGACAGCTAATACGAGTAATGAATAGGATTTTTGCTACAAGTTTTCTCAATGAGTTTTATGGATTATGAATAACATGCTTTTCTTTAGATACATGTGAAGACAATTCTTTCAAACGACTCAACACATACTTTATCTCACTGAGAAAAATGGAGTAGATATAGTTTCCCTTCATGGTGAACTCTCTCGTCTCATGGGCATGGTCGTCTAAACAATATGTAACACGCAATCATGATAAAACAACAAACCCATTTTCAAAAACTGTACTTATGAAAAAAATTTACCACGCACATCTCATAAATAAGTTCAGTCTTCTTTTTTTTTTTTTTTTCCCACTAAAAAATCTTCTTTTTAAACCATGAGATTTAATGAATCCCAAACTGAGATTTATATATATTTTTTAACTATGTTCATTGCCACCATTTTTACACAGTTACTGAATCAATTAAAACCAAGCAGTTTTGACCATAAGCGATACAAAAGGCATGAAAATGTTGTTTCGTATGCACCTGGTCATCTTATATTCTTTTAGCGCAAGCAAAACTCATCCTTATAATAACAACCTTCTTTCCATTATAGGGGTCACATGGTTCTTGGAGACCTTCCTCATGGTGTCATATGAAACCAATATCGTCAATCAAACTCAGCTGTTTTCTCTCTTTTTCTTAGAACATTAATAGGATAAATATATTTTTTCCCAAGTGAAAAGCATGTTATTTGATGTCCCACTATTGTGCCTCGTTTCATTTGAGGTGGGTACATGGTCCTCAGGTCCTCCAACACGTGGCTTTAGGCACACGATGAGTTATGCAACCTCGTATCTTTAATGGTTCTTACATTAGAAGTCTATTCCAATCACTTAAAAGCTCTTTGCAATATATATTTTTGGGCCTTAAAAGCCAATCAGTGTTCCTCATCAAGGAAACTTAAGTGGTATTGTTGTGACACACAATGGAACAAAATGGATCGGATTCAAAGTATACAATATCCTGAATCAAAATAAGAAAACAATGAAAAACAATCACACAACACAAAATTTAATGTGATTTAATAAGAATGTCTACATTCATGGGCGAAGATGCTTAAAAACTTCCACTTAAACAGAGATAAAAAAGTACTAAATGTACAAATGCAAGCTTCCAAAACCTAAGGCCAAACCTTAAGGAAAAAACCCAAAGAACTCTATAAAATTGTCTTGCTTAAACAGTCTCTCGCACCTACAAAACCCATGAAACTTAGTGGCACACATCCCAATATGCCCTATGACCCAATGCGGATTAAACTCCCAAATACCCCTTAAACCGGTTTGAGTTGACAAACCTGAATCAAGTTGAAACAAAACCAGACCATATGGGGTTGCTCTCTAGATTGCACAAACAAGCATATTCAGGTTGAATTCAAGACACTTTCCCAACAAATCTTCACATTGTCTTGAAATTTAATTAAATCAAACTGAACAGAACTCCTTGATCATCTTTTCCATCAAACCCCAAGGATACACAATCAATTCTCTTTCAAACTAATCAAGTCCAATCCATCCTTGAACTCAATCCCCAAAACTAATTTTCTCGATTTATTTGTTGAATCTATAGTACTCAATGCATAAACACATGCAACCATATCTTCAAAGTCATCGCCAACAAGAAGTCTCACATTCAACTTGGGCTCACTTCCAAAATCTTGATGGGGTCTAAAACAGGATCCTCATGTCCCAACAACATAGGAGATTCACACTCCAATTCCACCTCTAACTAAGCACTGAAACTCAAATCTCCATTTTCATCGATCTTCTTTTCTGAACGTAGTAAAGTAGAATCACCAAAAAAGTTACTTTCTAAGAGCACAATGCTCACAAAACTCAAACTTTTCACTACAAAGCAAACCCCACTTAATTATGCCAAATATCTCATACTCATGTGACCCATTCGCATATATATATACTAAGACTGTGTAAAAGCTTAATCGGAATATGATACAAAAGACACAATTACTCAACCTTTAATGGTGTTCTTAAGAAACACATAATGATTCCCAACTTTTCTTGTTTTCATAACCACCAAGGCACCATTCAATGCCTTGTGAAGACTACTGAATCAACAGGTTTCTAACCTTGACTTGCCATAAGCTTAAACCATTCTTTCTATCAAATTTCTTCACATTAATTGGGTTCGAATCATCTCTAGTCTGAGTAGAGAGAAATCATGCCAATATTTACCCTACATGCAGCACGATGCCGGGCAAAGTGTAATTTAATAAATACAGATGTATTTATTTGTTTTGTATTTATTAAAAACCCACCTTTGACCTACGGCCATGGTTATATAGCAACCCTTTTTAGGCATTGTGGCACAGGGTGAATGGTAATGGTGTCTCCATTCAGACTGGAGATTATTCAAACCCCGAAGCCGTATCCTCTGTTCCGCTCCCATTGTGCTCCATTAAGGTGGGAGTGGCACATGTCCTCCACATCATGGAGAGCAAAACCAATAACAGCAACAACAACCCAATTGGTGAGAAGTAGAGGACACGTGCCGCTCCCACCTTAATGGAGCACCATGGGAGCAAACAAGAGGATACAGTTCCTCAAACCCAAATTAGTTAATTGCTAAATCATCATGCTAATTATTAAGTGCTTATGTTATTATAAGAATTTCATTTTCATTTTAATCAAACATTTAAAAACAATTACACCAACCATTATGGAACGACTGCCAATTGAATAGAAGGAAGAAAAGCCATAATCTCCGATTCTACAAAGAATAAGCAAGTGACTTATGTCAACAAAACACAAATAATAAGTAGTAATCTAGGAGTCCCAAATGGGTCCAAAGGCAGGTATATCGGCGCTCTGGCATGTTGTGACCATGTCTCTGCTCCCTTCGGGGTTGCTGGTCACAATGACTACTTGAGCCTTCCACCTCTTTGCAGCGTCCACACTCATCTCTGACACGTTCAGCCTACCGGAGACGGCAGTGTCATGGACAATCACCTTCTCCTTTGGAAATCCACTCATCATCTCTGTTATGCGGAAACCTAGATCTATGATCGTATGCAACAAAGAAGAAGAGAGAAACTAAAACAGAAAACAATCACACCACAAGAGCAAAACGATTTACATGGTTCGGCTTTGAAGCCTACGTCCATGGGTGAAAACGGAGAAGAGCTTTCACTATGATCGAAGAACAGAGATTACAATGAACAGTGCGATGGCATGGAAATTGAGAAAACCCTGCTTATAAACCCCCAAAACCCTAATCTGCACGGGTCGGATCCGGATCCCAAAGCGGATACAAAATGGGTCAGAAAAATTTTCGGGTCATATTCGGGTTTTTCGGATCATCATCCCAGGTTATATCTCGGGTTGAATACAAGACATTAACCTAACAGGAAGAGGACCATCGACTTTGCAAAAATATGATATTATCTTATGTGTTGGAAGTTCTTCTCTAGAGAAGGAAAACATCAATAATTCTAATGTTGTAGCTATGACAATAAGATGTTGCAAGAGAACATGAACTTGGTGTCTTGGTCTTGAGACCTCCCACAGCATGAGTGTTCTATGCAAATCTTCTTTTATGAAGGCGTGTTGTCTTTCACAGCTCATTATATTATTTTCCACAACATGAGAGTTTTATCTCATCATTCATGGCTTCACTTAATTACATGCTTTTTTTCTCTTATTTTTTGGATTAATCATCCAATAATTGAGCTGAGAAACTCTAATGATCAAAACATGAGATTTGAATTTAGAGTTTGAATTCCAAAGATGAAGATTTGATGCAGATTGGCAGAGTTATTAAATCAGCCTAAGCTTCCTTAGGGAGCATGGCTGATTCTATCTCTTCTAGGCAAAGGCTAAAGTAAGCCGAACTCATGCCCAAGAATATATGCTACAAATATGCATATGTTCAAGAATAAGTTGAAGCGTTGTAATAATGACTACATGTATGATACAGTGCAACAGCTTGCAGACAGAATCATAGAGCAACTTGGTCATAAAGAACAAAATTAATTGGACCGAAAACTTTAAACGGCCAAAACACTTGATCCTGATGTTCGATCAAGACATGATTAGTCAAAGGCCCCCAAATTTCATTGTGTAGAGGCTCAAATGGGTACTTTTTGTTAAACTTTGCTATTTTGGTTATTTCCTATTTTTGCATATTTTGGAGAATTTTGGATGCGAATTCTATTGGGAATATGTTTATGAGTTATTTTAGTATTAATAGGGTGATTTTTGGATGAATTAGAATTTTTCATTTATAATAAATTATCTTTTTTTAGTAATTACAAGAATATAGTATGACTATTCTTTTAGGTATTTTGTTTATAAATAAGCAATTGTAACCAAAGGAAGACAATTTATGAAACTTTGAATTATAAAGAATTCTCTCTACCCTTATTCTTGTATTTTCTCTTGTAAAAATCAACAAGTCCCATTATTACTGGTATTTTCTCTTGTAAAAATCAATAGGTTTGTTAGAAGGTTGCGTTCAATTGGTTAGCCAAATTCATCTCCAATCGCTCGTTGCATTAGTGTTGGTATATCTTATCACAACTCAAATGAACCCAATTTAAAATTAGATTTAGGATTAGATTGGAATCAATTTAACATAATTACATCATATTTTCCAATCTCTATTTGGATTTGAAGCAACAAGGTGTTTTTCAACATCAAATTTCCATTTGATACCGCAGTATGGATTGTGATGAAAACCATGCAAGCTTCGATACCATTTCAATTTGGGGGTATCAATGAATCCAGCCATAGACTAGGCTTGACCTTCCAAAGGTTTATGATGTAGATTTTTTCAAATAAAAATATATAAATAAATAAGCACCACTTCAATTTGGGGAAATGTAGGTGAGAAGCACCGGATCACCAATGTTCCTCCAATGTCACATATGAAAAATGTAAAAATAATTAATGAGAAACTATAAATGGTGATTCTACATTTTTTATCTAAAATAGCTAGTTTCAACGACTAGTTTATAAAGACTAGTTTTTGCTTTCTATAAATATGTTATAAGCTTCATGGAAATGTATCTTAGAGATTTGTAATTTTGTATTATAGGAGAGCTATAAGCCTCATGTTGAGTTAAGAGGTTCTCTTGTGAGTGAGTCCCAAACTTGGGTGAAAAAGTCTCCAAATAGACCCTTATCTTTGTTGTGTTTGGTTTGAAATCATCCACTTCAATATACATGCACTAGAGAATTCTAAAAAAAGTATTCATGTGGATGTTCCCGATTTTGATGGTAAACTCAATATTGAATCTTATATTAAATGGATTGTTTCTTTGGAAATATTTTTTAAGTGGAAAGAAATGCTAAAAGAAAGAAAAGTTGATTTTGGTGCTACTAATCTCAAAAGTCATGCATCACTGTGGTGACAACAATACTAAGACAAGAACGGAGAGGAAACCGGCCAATTAGTACATTAACGAAAATGAAATTAAAGTTAGACAATAAATTCTTCCTAGATGAATACTCTCAAACTTTGTATTGAAAATTTCACAATCATCAAAAGGATGATCAAAGCATAAATGATTATATGGAGAAAATTTTCAAATGTTTGAGTCGGCTTACATTATAAGAGACAGATGACCAAATGGTAGTTAGATATATAAGTGGTTTAAAGCAAATAATTCATGATGAAATTACTTTACCCCATGTGACTTGTCTCGATAAAGCTCACTAATTGACTTGTAAAGTCAAAGAGAAATTAAAAAGAATATCTCTTAAGAGGTTTGAATGGTCTAGTCGTGTTGATACTTCCAAGGAAAAGTGGGTTGCACAACCCACCAGTCCAAAGACCCAAGTACCCACATCACAAAGAAACCTAGAAGAATTCTGATTCCACAGAATTCTATTCATTGGTTTTGAATGTTTTGAAGCTTAGTTCAAAAGGGTAATCTCAATTCCATGAATCCAAATGTGGCATTGGTGATTTCATCATACTTCAGATGAATACCAGTTAAATTCGATTCAGGATTGGATTGGAATTATTGTAAGTAGATTAATTAGGTTTTCAAAACTCTGTTGGATTTTGATATTTGAACCAATAAGGCACTTTTTCAACATTATATTGCCACTTGACCCCCCCCCCCTGTATTGACATAATTTCTTTTGATACAAATCTGACAGTATCCCTCCCTGAATTGGATCTTATTACTATGTTAACCGTTCATTAGGGTTGCGGTGATAATATTAATTAACAAATCAATCAAATATTCTCTTTTTCTTTTCATGATATCAGTTTGGATTAACCGGGCATCAATATTGTCAATACTACATTATCCTTCCCACTGCTTGTTGATGCCTCATCTGTGTGTGTGTGTGAAAATAAAAAGCTAGACAAAAGGGAAAACAAAAAAGACAGATGTTTTTCATGCCATCAAAAGGCTCACAGAAGCCCCTTATTGACCCTCTTCCGTTGCTTGCAGGCTTTGAAGCCGAAGCTAGTGTGGGCCATTTCTAGCTCATCACGGATTAGGTACACTCCAACTGCGACCATAACACAATACTGGGTAGGAAATAAACAGCAACAATCCTAAAATCCTTTCTCAAGTAGAACCGTCTTCATAGGAAAAAGAATTAGATCATGTCATGTCTGCTTCTGTCCTGTTGGTACCTGTCCACAACCAAAGTGCACGGTTTGGCATAAAAAAAAAATGTTGTGCATAGGTTGTGCACATGCATCTTTTTATGCCAAACCATGCACAAAGGTTGTGGACAGGTCCTAACAGAACTTAAGCAGACAGGACAGTATCTAAACCAAAAAAAGTTAATACACCATACAATGGTGTATGTTGGAACCAATGCTGTTCAAACACTTGTCCGTATAACCAGCAGGGGCCCAAAAATATTGCGTGGCTCACATCAGCCAATGGTGGACTGGTGGTTGTAGTGCCAACAAAGGGACGATGGGTGAGCCCCAGCGAGTACCAGCAAAGGAGTCTCTCACTGGTCCTCACATAACTAATGCTAATTGAGCCATTTGATTACTACACCAGTATTCAGGTTCATGCCAATCGGCTCTGCTCCTCTTTGCTGTCATGCCAGCTAGGAAAATCTTTATCTGCTAATGATAACGTGGTGCAGTGTGAGAAGGGGGGGGGGTTCATCTACAAACTTTCCAGAAAATTTAAACAATCAAAATGCTTCCGAAGCAGCAAAAAATTCAGCATTATATTATTACCAACCTGAGCAACATCCAGGATGCAATCTCAGATTCAAAATTCAGATTGCTGGTTTCTTATTGATTTCCTCTCATAAATACATCTTCCACACATTGAAAAACAATACGTGGTAAAAATTCGAAACCAACTAAAGTCTACTGTGAGTAGCAAGTTCCTGTTTCATTTGATCCCTCAAAACTCTCCTTAGTAACTTGTTTGAAGCAGTTCGAGGGAACTCTGAGATAATCCGAACATGGCTCACCTGTTTACCATGAATAGAGTTCATGTCAAGCAATAAGCAAAATGGATTAACAAGTAACTGAATAGGCACAGCAAAAAATTTATTTCTTGGGTTGGAAGAATAGGAAGAGATACTTAAGGAGAATTCCAATAGAGGACTGATACCTTAAATAAGGGATTGAGGTTGCTTTGGATGGCTTTTGAGAATTTCACCTTCAACTGGTTCACGTCGCTGTTTGATCCTTTCTTTAACACCACAAATATAACCAACTGTTCTGGTCCACCATTTACAGGTGCAACACTAATTGCAGCAGTCTCCACTACATTTCTTTCAGCTCGGTCACACACACGCTCAATTTCAACTGAACTTGTCTGCATACCAAGAACATTGAGTTTGGTTTTAGAAACTAAAGCCAAAGTGCCTTAATACTGAAGGAAAGACAGACAAGACAATACCTTGATGCCACCGAGATTCATGGTGTCATCAGCCCTGCCCTGCACTTGTAAATAGCCTCCAATTGTTCTCATAATTATATCTCCATGTCTTCTGAGGCGCTGCCAATAGATACCAAGTTATTTAGGATACTTGCATGTTGCATTATCATCTAAGATCATTCAGTGGTTGATTTATTTGAACTAATGATTAAGAGATTGGTAGACATAATTATGCCTACATGCTATAAGCATTAGTTTACAAGCAAAAATTGGATCAATCCATTCAGAAAAGAAAGTGCCTGAAATTTCATACCAGTCCTTTGTATGTTGGCATTCCCTTGAAGTAAACTTCCTCATGATCGGCATTGAGCAATCTATCAGTTGCCCCCATATACAGAGGAAATAAACCCACTTCTCCGACACAAGGTTGGTCATCCGGCTGTCATATAGGTCATGAACTTTAGGCATGTTTCAACATATGATATACAATGAACTTTAGCCATGTTACTACATACGATATGCCAAACACATAGAAAATGGAAATCAACAGGAAGGAACTCTCACATAAGGAATTCCATGCTCATCAAGGATAACAAAGCCAGTCGTCATTGATGGTGTACTAAATGCTCCAAAAGCCTGGGGTTGCAGCAAACTTCCTTGAATGTATGAAGATGCAAGCTCTGTACCTCCACAACATTCAACAATAGGTTTGTAATAAGCCCTTGAAGAAAGCCACAGGTCATCATCGACATTGGAGACTTCCCCAGTAGAAGCAAATGACCTGGATATAAACATATATTACTTTTCTGCTTGGGACTTGCATATAGATATGAATAATTGAAGTTTAGAGCCAAGATTACTTTATATGTGTCCAATCTAGGCCTTCCATACACTGTGTATTCTTCCAAGTTTTCACTAGGCTTGGTACTGTACCCAAACAGGTCACTCCTGCATCCTAATATAATAGAACAAGAAGAATAAAGGATAAATGATAAATGCCTTTCAAGTGCATGATGGAAGAAAATAGGTCTTGGTGGTCACTACCTGAACAAATTTTCCAAAACCACGACCAAGAGGAGATCCATTATAGAGGGCTACAGCAGCCCCAGTTAGGAAGCACGAATACATTAAGGTTGGTCCCATTACCCACCCTAAATTTGTTGGCCAGCAGAAGACATCTCCGGCTTGGATATTGACTTGTCCCCATGCATCAGCTGCTGATCGAATTGGAGAAAGTTGTGTCCACGGAATAGCCTTTGGATCCCCTGTAAGAAGTAAAATAAATAAATAAATAAATAAGCCTCTGATATAATACAATGGCATAATCAATTGCCTTTGGATCTCCTCTAAGAAATAAATAAATTAATTAAAGATAAGCATCTGATATAATACAACTGCACACAAGATGTAGAATTTAATATGAATGTAAATGATATGTCTACCTGTGGTTCCAGATGAAAATAGTATATTTGTCACAGAATCAATTGACTGATAGACTGGAGAGTAATAATTTGGTCTGCAAAAATAAGGCTTTTCTATTAAAAGATTAGGTGCAAGACATTTACAATTTAATGAATTAGAACAAAGTCAGAGTTCTCATATATTCAGTAATGAATTCATATAGGTTGTTCCAAAACCAAATAAATAATTCTGAAACCCAAACCCACAAGAAGGTATTTGGACTACCTTGGAAGGTGATCAACATGAGAAAGGAAATCTTTCCATGACAAGTCATGCCCCCTTAATTGAATTCCCACATCCTTTCCAATAGCAGGGACAACAATCGCTTTAAATGGATCAGCTTCAACAACACGACTGACAGGACAAACAAGATCAATAAAAAAGGCATAAGTACTTGCTACTTTCCAAAATCTATGACACTAACAACGGAATGTAAGAGCTATGAGACTGAACCAAGGATAAACCAGTCAGGCATTGAGACATGGATAGTCTGAAATACTACATGGAAACTTCACATGTACATAGTTGTATTCAAATATATGTTTTTAACCAAAAGCGACCTTTACCTGTATAGTGGAAATTTTCTACCTCCTCTTATTATAAAGTCCTGAATACAAAATGAGCAAGCATCATTTCAAATATCAGTTTGAATTCAAAGACAAATTACAAATAAAACAATGTCATAATGAAAAAAATAATTCAATTACTATATACATGATCCAAGATAAGACAGTCATGGCGCTGGCAAGTAGCTGAACAACAAGAATAGCTTGATGTCAAGACCTTAATGTTATTGGAATAAATGTGTGTAAATATGAGAAATGCACTGACTTCATGATTTATTCTCTAGGATCAAAAACCCTAAATTGAGAATGAACACATGGTACAATGTGTATCCATCTGTGAGAGAGAGAGAGAGAGAGAGAACATATACACTGGGCCGTACATTATAGTTAAGCCTCTTAGATAATAGAAACTACCATAGATGGAAATTTATGTTGCAAAGAGTTGAACTCAAACTGAATATGTAGGCAAATATCCTATAGAGAGACAGACAATAGCTACTGTTGCCCATCGTGATTGGTTAAGCCTCTTAGATTAATGGAAACCACCATGGCTGGAAATTTATGGTACAGTTGAATTTTCCAATCTTGGGTTCCAAGTCTCCGTAGATAGAAATTTATGTTGCAATGAGTTGAACTCAAACTGAATATGTAGGCAAATACAATGTATATCCATCCTATAAAGAGAGAATTTCTACTGCTGGCCATTCATGATTAGTTAAGCCTCTTAGATAATGGAAACCACCATGGCTGGAAATTTATGTTACAGTTGAATTTTCCAATCTAGGGTTCCAATTCATCAAAATTGTCATTAACAGATGGGCAGTACCTAGAATTAGAGTGTCAATCAGCGGTTGACGATACAATCAGCATCAGAGAATGCTAAAACTTGTAGTTCAAGTGGACCACATGATACTGCCATTTTGTAAAACAGATTGTTTGACAAATACCCAAGTGCATATTGCGAGAAGTCAGAAGATACAGAACCCCACTTGATCATCCAACATCTTGGAAGATGCAGATTAGAGAATAAATTAAACCAGCTGGGCATGATTGATGCTGTTCTCCAGCTTGAGGAGTGTTATGAAATATGGATATTATATAGTATAGTGACGTCTTATGCCCAGCATTCTCTCATTAGATATATGCCAAGTGTAACAGATCCATCTAATGAAACTTTACTATTTGAATTTGTAGATCTGTAATAATGCAAAATCCCCCCCAAAAAAGAGTCAAACAGCTTTCACCCATTCACCCTTTATAACTTCTTAAAGTCCATTAAAGGAGGCATAGATAACAAGAGGAATTATCAATACTCCTGACATCCTGTAAAATGTTTATGCTCTTTTGTTCAATCAATCAATTCTAATAGCAGAGCAAGTTTCCAAGGTATTCAAATAAGAGGGGTTGTGAAGTACAAAAAGGAATCCAATGTTCTAGTGTCACATTCATGGACAAAGAAAAAAAAATTTGGGGAGAAAGTAAGTGGGACATCCCATGTTGCTTGCCTGATGCTAAAAGGAAGCTTGTTTCACGTACTTTAATGATTTAACCAGCTTATAGGTCTGATTGATTAATCATAGATGTACCAAAAACAGCATAAGAAATTAATATATGTGTGTGTGTATGTGTGTTCCATTCTATTGCGCTCCTTCCCAAGTATGCAATGAAAAATATGCAAGGGTTCCCACACCATGGACGAGTGTGGGTAAAGAAGCTAATCCAAGAGAGTAGGATTCGTTTGCAACTTGGAACATAGGAACCTTAACAGGTAAGAGTATAGAGTTAGTGGACACTATGAAAAGAAGAAGAGTTAATATTGCTTGTCTACAAGAGACTAAATGGAAAGGAAAAAAGGCTAAAGATATTGATGGTTTTAAACTTTGGTACACAAGAGAAGCTAATAACAAAAATGGGGTAGGAATAATAGTACATAAAGATCTAAAGGAGGAAGTTGTAGATGTTAAGAGAATAAGTGATAGGATTGTAGCAATTAAATTTGGCTTAGAAAAAGAGATAATCAACATAATTAGGGCTTATGCACCACAAATAGGATTAGATGAAACTACTAAAAAAAAATTTTGGGAAAACATAGATAGATTAGTTCAGGGAATTTCCGAGTATGAGAGAATATTTATAGGAGGTGACTTAAAATGGACACGTAGGGAAAACTAGTGGCAAATATGAGAGAGTACATGGAGGATATGGATTTGGAGAAAGAAATGCAGCTGGAGAAGCAATCTTAGAATTTGCAATGACATGTGATCTTTCTATAGCAAACACATACTTCATAAAGAGAGAGGAACATTTGGTGACTTTCAAAAGTGGATCAAATAAAAGTTAGATAGACTTTTTTCTTACTAGGAGGCTAGAAAATTCAATATGTAAGGATTGTAAGGTTACTCTAGGGGAGAGTTTAACCACACGACATAGGCTAATGGTGTTAGATGTTCGAATTAAAAGATGGAAAAGAAATAAACAAGAAATTAATTACACAAGACTTAAATGATAGAACCTTAAAAATGAAAAATTAGCAAAATTTAGAGACTAATTGAAAAACGAGGGGAAATGGAATTTAGAAGAAGATATAAATGTTATGTGGAATGAAATGGCTGGCTGCATTGAAAGAGTAGCAAAAGAGGTTCTTGGATAAGCTAGAGGGAAAGTGCAACCCTAAAGAAACCTGGTGGTGGAATGATGAAGTCCAAAAAACCATTAGAGATAAAAGATATTGTTATAAGAATTGACAAAAGACTAAAAATATAGAAGACCTAGAAAGATATAAAAATGTTAAAAAAGAAGCTAGAAAAGCTGTAAGCGATGCAAAATTCAAGGCATTTGATGACCTATATCATAAGTTAGGTACTGAGGAGGGTGAGATGGGTGTATATAAACTTGCAAGAATAAGGGATAGGAAATGCAGAGACCTAGACCATATTAGATGCATTAAAAGCGAGGATCAGAGAATCTTAGTAAAAGATGATAATATTAAAGTAAGGTGGAGGAACTATTTTCAAAAATTGTTAAATGAGGATCATGTAGGGAATGCCGGTTTAGGAATCGGTAGAGTAAAGGAGAGTAGAGGAGAGTAGAGATCATAGATATCTTCGTAGGATTAGTGTGACGGCAGTTAAAGAGGCTTTAAAGAGAATGAAGATAGGAAAATCATTAGGACCAGATGGTATCCCAATTGAGGCTTGGAAATGTATGGGAGACGATGGTCTATCATGGTTAAACTTTTTAACCAATTATCGTGGGATCAAGCTTATGAGCCATAAAATGAAATTATAGGAGAGAGTGATTGAACATCGACTAAGACGTGAAACTAGAGTGTTTGAAAATCAATTTGGATTTATGCCTGGGCGATCAACAACTGAAGCTATTTTCCTACTTCGACGATTGATGGAAAAGTATAGAGAAAATAAAAAAGATCTTCGCATGGTCTTTATTGACCTAGAAAAGGCATATGATAGAGTACCAAAAGAGATCATTTAATGTGTTTTAGATAAAAAAGGGGTCCCAAGTAGATATATTGACATAGTTAAGGATATGTATGATGGAGCGATAGCTAGTGT
>JAOXJP010048207.1:0-30398 GCA_025762735.1 Platanus orientalis
TACCAACCTTTGCTATTTTTACCTTTAAATTCTTGGTGTTGGCTTCTTTGAGGTAGCTTGCACTTGAGACTTAAAATTCTTCCATGATGCTTGAGTATCTTTGGCATAGTCATCCCGGCTTCAAGTCTTTCATCATGGTGCTTCCCTGGACTCTAAACATAAAGTCCCACTACATGTACTTACATTGTTTTGTGCATGAACATTGACAATACATAAGACCTAACACTAGGTTGATTGATGTAAGGAGATATCAAAGATTATTGGGGAAGCTAATCTATCTCTCATGTACTAGACCCGACATTGCTTAAGCTATTGGAGTTGTGAGTCAATATATGTGTGCCACCATAACAGTACATTTAGAGGTAGCTTACTAAATCCTTCGATATCTGAAGAAGAATTTGGATGAAGGTCTTTTATATAGCAAGAGAGGGGACCTTAGAGTTAGTGGTGGCAATTTGTGTTGGCGGGTCGGGTTCATGTCGTGTCGAGATAAGGGTATACGACTATATGGCTCAACCCAACCCAAACCTGAGTTTATGTGGTAATTTGTATTAGCAGGTTAGATTTGTGTCATGTCTAGTTAAAGAGTAAATGACTATATGGGTCAACCAAACTTGACCCATTTATTAATATTGTCAAAGCAGGTCGATTCACTTTAACCCAAAACACGATTATAATCAACCATAACCCGCTTATTTTGTGTTGGGTTCATGTTGGATTCATAGATCGTGTCAAACATTGTCACCCCTAGAAATTACTAGTAGAAGTGCTTGTGGTAATTTAAAAATGTAATTAATAATAAAATACAGTTTTTACCATAAAAAATTAATAATGTATGATAATAAAATTAATATCATGTAAGAATTGTTATTTTTAGAGATTTTTTTATTACATCTAGTATTTCCAAAGATTAAACTTTCTGATGAAAGCCAAGTACCAAGTAATGAATGAAATGTATACCCCAAAGTGGTTTTTATAGATATCAATCTTGAATACATCTGTTGACATGAAAAAATCTTTTGGGTGCGTGTAGGCATGTCAGTGCCATGTGGGCACAAATTTATAGTTCATCTTGGACTGCTGGTGTCAAGTCAAACCGAGTGTTGTTTTCAACCATCTCATCAACCACCAAATTAAGATAAATCAAGTAATTACGAGGGAAAGGGTTCTTCCCTCTATAAATTCTTTTTGCCTCTAAATTGAGGATTTTCTCAAAGCAAATGTCATGACTATGTTAATAAATAAAAAATAAAACTTACTTAAATAATATTTTATTTGTGAAATAAAATACTTACAGCATATTTAAGACAACGACATATATAAAAAAGATGATAATAATACTGTTATTCGGCACAAAAAATATCTTGGGCAGTAGTGGTGCTACTATAGAAACCTAAGCTATGATGTTGTTGTAATCAAAAGATCGTAGAATTCTGTTGTAACCTATAGAAATGGTGGTGGAAGATGGTGATTTTGCAACCCGTAGACGAACTATATCAATTCCTAAGGGTGGGAGGATGGTGCAATCTATAGAGAAATTAAATCAATCTCCAAGGGATGAAAGGATGGTGGAGACATTGTCGCAGCCTATAAAATGGTGATGAAATATGGGTGGTAACAGGTGGAACATGGTGATGGTAGAACCTATGAAAGAATTAAATCAGACTTCAAATGGTGGAAATGTGGTAGTGTGCCTATAGAGAAATTGAATTAGACTCCAAATGATGGAATGGTAATGTCATATTTGTTGAGGAATTAAATCAACTCTATGAATATGAGTAGAATTGAATCAACTTTAGTAAGTTTCTGTAAGAAGAAACTAAGTTTAACTAAGATTTAGGTTTCATATGAAGGAAACGACTACATTATGCTATGTTGGATTCGTGTGTTGGAGTTGCTCAATTTCTTCTACGTTCTGGTGTTATTTATATACAAAATGGGCAATTACCTTCAGTTATCACCACTGTCACGTGTCCATCAAGAAATTGCAGAAACCATCTTTTGAATGCTCATCTTGCCGCTTGTCTAGGTAGTTGTTTTCATAGATAATGGTTTGACTATTCATCTAATAACCGATTCTTTTCAAAATCCTCAAATGCAAATAAACCATCTATCTAATAACTAACTCCACAGATGATGACTTGATCATATTCTTCTACCTACCTGTAGAATCAGTTTTCTTTTAAATTTTAAATCCTTTAAAGGATAGGCATTTATTATCCTATTTATTACATTGCCACATGGCTCAATCATAGCCATTCACCTTGGTGGTAATTTTATGGTGTAAACAATATCTTATGCAAAAACTATATCATTAAGTGTTTTTAGCTACTAATTAAATAATTAACAACTTGTTAGCTGGAAATTAGTTGTGCTAAGTATGCCAATGACACGCGGCATAATCTCCATCCGCTGTATGATTCAAATCAACCATAGTCTATCATGACACCTCGATGGTCTTCTTTGACTTTTGGCTGCAAAATTTCGTCCCACTGCTAGTTCTCCAATGACAATGAGTATTCCAGCATTGTTTCATTGGGTTCATCCTGTTCCAAAATCAAAAGGTCCCAACTAAACTTTAAATATAACTTAAATTGGACATGTGGATGAGTTGGTGGGCCACATGTACCACTTAAGGTGGTCCTGGACCAGGTTTAGATCTAAGACTGAGATAGGATTTGTTAGTGGGCTGATCTTGGACTTGGGGTATTCACTAAAAATAAGTTATAACAGGTCTCAGTAAAACGGACAGGCCTAAACCAGTTACTTAGTATTTGCCTAGATTCTGCCTGCAATTGAGGCTTAATATAATGGATCAGGCTTGGGTTTACCTCAAGTCAGCACAAGCCTAAATCATGAGCTCAAAGCAATATGAGCACGAGGATTCATTAAAGATAAGGGGCTTAAGTTACATAAACATTGCACTTGTGACATGTATCAATTAGCTCATGCACAGATATGATTACTCTTACCTTTTAATGCCCAGTGAGTTAGAATTTTTTATTTTTTATTTTTGGTGAAACAGAAAATATATAAGGGAGCAAATGTTCTGTGACCAAACCACAGGCTGACACAGAGTATGTATAAGGTTAGAAGTGTCAAAAAAATGTGTTCATTTCAAAAACTAGGTGTTTGAAAAGAGGCATCAAATTCAAAAACACATCACCTGTCAGTTTGGTGCACATCACACATAGTCACATCAATTATGGCAAGATTGCAATTTAACTGCAGATATGGCCTTAAACAAAGTGGAATGGTGGAACAGGATTCATGTAGCTGACCCTAAATAGTTGGGATAAGGTTGTTTGTTGTTGTTGTTGTATATAACTGTTAGGGCATTCAAAAATGCCAGTACATCGTATACTGAGGCCTTTCCAACCATCGTAGGAAAAAAAGACTGCCAAGTATTTGCATTAGCGGTGTAAACCCCAAAGTTTGCCAAACAGTGAGCTACCACATTGGAAATTCTCTATTTATTGGAGATGGTAAACTCCTCAATCGAAGCTAACACCAATAGAATTTACAATCCTTCAAAATAGCTTTGATCAGTAATGGACCTGTTACTCAAAAATTTTTAAATCTCCATGGAGAGATTTTTTTTTTATATTCTTGATGGAGATTATCACAACAAAATGGTTTCAGTTTTGCCTCAATCTAGAAGGCTTTAGCAAACTCGACAATCGCAGGAAAGACATTAAGCACATAATAAGAAGGAAATAAAATGCAAACAAGCAATTGACAAGACAATAACTCGTTAGCATTAACGAATATAGTAGTTGCACTGGATCACGAACAAGAAGGGTTTGATTGAAATACAATACAAAGTATATGAACTAGAGCTACAGTACAACTACTTCCGCTACCATGTTACCCGTACTCCTAAGATAACATAAATGACGTATTGACTGGATTCGGGTCCTTGCAATGTCTCCTATAAGCGCTTTATACTCTATTAGAGTTGTTCTTCTCGCTAAGTTATCGCAAATTGTTTCCTCTGTCTTTAGGTTCATGGCCTGTATTTTTTAGCATCTCGAACCAATTTCCCTCAATAATCATTGTTGATGACTTGCATTCAAACCCTCTTGATTAGTTACCATGCGCAGTAATGGATCCGTCATGGCCTATCAGAATAAACTAAAAATCCATGAACTATACCCACACTTTCTTGTTCAATTTGGTGGGACACGTGTCAACTATTAGCATAACTCTTCTCCCATTTGGTTTCCCCCTAACAATGCTCCACATGTTGCCTTTCTAATGGATGATTTTGAAAACTTGGGTGACCACATGTCTATCATCATGGTTAATTTTAAAATAGGGTAACAAAAATGCCCCCCCACATGTTTGGTTTGAATGAAACTGGACACATTTGTGTACCCAAGGTCATTTCATGGCACAAATATCATTAGGGTCTTTCACATTTTTAAGCCCCTAGATGTCCTTCATGATTTGGTATGAAATGTTCAATTTGACCTATTTGGCATGGATAGCCATCCAACCCTTTTTCTCTTATCGAGGCACCTATCTTATGATTGACTTAACTTTATTATCTCAATCGTTGTGTCCATTGAATGAAATACGCTTACTATCCTTATTTTGCTTCATTTTTTACTGTTTAGATTCAATAAAGTTAACGATCTCTTTATCAAAGGGATGTGAGGTGTTGTCCTTCCCAAGAGAGGATGCTTTGTTTTCCATGCCTTGGCTTATGCTAATTTTAAAACCTTTGAGGTTATAAATATCCCTTACTTTCCTTCTTCTTTTCTCGTTCTTTAACATTTAAGCTATTTACATGCTTCCTCACAACCTCCACATGCTTGCTGCTTTTTGGTGCGACACAACTTCAACATGTGGAGGTAGCCTTAAACCATGTTAAATAAAGTTTATTGTTTACATTACTTTCATAAAGAAGCCATGTTTCCATTTCTAGGAGGGTTTGTCATACCGTTTTTTTATTTATATGAGGTGTCTTACATAGATCCTAGCTTAAGTGGTCAAGGGAGATTTCTTCTCGGGTCTGATTTTTCAAGGTCTTCTAGTTCTCTGGCAAGATTTCGAACTGTAGCTTGTAAAATCTTCATTTATCATTTTCAATTGAGTTAAGTTCGCAAAGCATCTTTATACATCTAGTCTTCGCTAAAGGATTTGCATCTTTATTTGAGTCAACTTCAAATTTATTGCTTTGTTGTTCTATGTCTCAAACAAATGCCTTTTCAACAATAAGAAAACCCCAAATAGCAAAGATTTTCACCCCAAATTACCCAAACTGGTGCTACATTCCAATAGAACATCTTCCGCAAACATCAATCATGCACAGTACTCTCTCTCGTTCACTAAAAACAAAAACTCAATCCAGTCACTTGCAACCTAAGCTCATCAAACTTGAACGACCAAATCAATCTCACAACAACCTACTCCTCTCTCCAAAGTATAATGATTCAAGCATCAATTCAGACGTGGTTAAACCAACCAAAAAAATCCAAAAAAAAGTTTTTTGCTAACACATATGCTTATAACAGGTGACTTAGTGAAGTGAAAAAGAATCCATAGCTTCAAACGCAATCAAAACCCTAAAATTATGATGAAGGTAGAAGAATTTGATGACAAAACTCCATCTTTAAACCCTAAATTGTCCTTCTATAATAAGCATGACCAAAAACTTACGAATGCATTTACAAGTTAAGAAGTAAGAGAATATGTAAATTATTGTTTTGTTTTGAATTCTCAAGTTTTTAGATATATTTTTCCGTTTTACAAAAGATTTTTAATCGTTTTAATCCGGATTTGAATCATTCTTCATTGGCTTTGTTTTGCCTAAAGTTCTAAAACATGGTTTTAAAAGAGATAAATTAGTTTTTCAATAACAAGATTAAGAAATCATTTATTTTAAATTCCATAGTATTTAACGAGTTGTTTCCTTTGTCTTGAATCCTTTTTTTGTACTAATATTACATGTATAACTATGTTTCGAATGGAAAATCAAGATATTTAAAAGAATGTTTTATTCTTAAAATTGTAAAAGCTATTCTATCAATTGTTCTGATCTTCTAAATATTCTTGAAGAGATTTGTTCAATGATTTGTAAGAGAAGTTATATGTTTAATTCTATGATTTATTCTTAGTGTTCTTAAATCCTTGTTTATAAAAAAAGTATTGATTTTTACATTATATCATTAGTGATTCTCCAGAGTACTGTTCTGAACAGATTTGATATGTTTTGAAAAACATGTTCTGTAGATTATGTCTAGTTTGATCAAGCATGTTCTTATATATGTTTTGAAATAATTAATGTAAATATATTGTTTATATGAATTGTAAGATTTGATTGAAACTGTAAGAGAATGATATGTACTGTTAGAAAGCCACCTTACTTATTAAGAAAAATTATTGATGGAACCCACCTCACCGAGTATATGGTGCGAACTGTTATGGATCCTTACTACTGATCACATAAGCGGTAGTAACAACCCTTCTCACATGAGTATAAGTGGTGCGAACTGGACCCTTTTCACCTGAGTTTAAATGGTGCAAACGATTATATGTTCTGACTTGATAACAAATATACGTTATGTTATGTTTTGATTATGATATGATATATGATTTGATATGTTTCATTCTGTTTAATGTAAAAGTATATGTTAGCATTGATTTATGTTATGTACATAAAATTGTTATTTTTATTAAATGCCTAGTAATGAATAAGATTGTTTTCTGAACTATGTTGTGTATTGATTGATAAACATGAAAGTACCTATTTTGTTTCTACAATTATGCTAAATCTTAATGAAATGTTTCCTTAATTTACTGTTTTCTTCCTAAGTTTGTCAAACTTATCCCAATCAGACACCATAAATAATAAGGAGATCACAGAGTAGTGGTTCCAGGTAAAGACAGTTAGAGATTGGATACTTGTTTATTTTTGTTATTTAAGTTATAGACTTTATTTATTTTAATACATTTATTATAGTTTAAATTTCAAGGGATGTAATGAGTTAGAAATTTGTAGTATTTGATTTTAGTTGATGGATTTGATTATGTCTGATTATTTATTGAATTTTAATGAGATTGTAAGACAATGTTTATAGATTATTTACATGATTATGAATTATGAATTTTAAATAAGTCAAGCCTATGTGAATATGATTAATTATGTAATCATGAGAAAAGTGTTTAATGTATTATTCCGTTGTGCATGATTGAAAATAAAGTGAAAATTTTATATAGGTTATGAATGATTGAATGAAAGTAAAGTGATGTAATGTCACGTACCAAAAATCATGGCCCTATTGGTTTGGGTTTCGGGGTGACAGTAACAATCGAGCTTGTCAGTCACCATGAAAAAGGCAAAGCTTCAAACCCCCTTTTCTCAACAATGAAATAAACAATAAATGATTATTCAAGCTTGATTACAACAATTGAGGATGAGGTTGAAGACAACCATTGTAGCACAAAACTTGGTTTCTCTCCCTTTTCTTCCCATCCTAATTTGATTCCTTTGTTCGGAGTAGGTGAATGTAGCATATATTGGTTTGATAGAAAAAATGCAGTTTCAATATGGTTTTCTTATGTTTTCATATGTGGTAATCCCATTACAACAGAGAACAAGAAACTAGGGTTTCTTAGGAAAAAAATACAGTTTTCTAAGAAATTCGAGTTTTGCCTTGAAATATACATAAACTAAGGCATTGTCTATTAAAAGGTAAACCTCAAGAAAATGAGGGAATAAGTAGAACCACTTTAGAAAATAATAGAAAAGATAAGCTACTATTCATTTCATTCCCTTTTATTCCCCTCTTATTCGCATCATTTTGGTAGGAATAGGTGAATGAGTAAATATACGAAGAAATGGGAAAACATGGGAAAGGTTCAACATTCTAGATAATTTTACCAAGCTGTCCCATCTGGTATCTCCAGGCATCGAATAGCATGAAAGTGAGGTTTCTCAAGAAAAAAGTACAATTTCCCTCATTTTCCCATGGTTTACCTTGTAGGCTACGTTTGTTCGTTTGGACTTGGGTCAAATCCAATGAAATCCAATATGAAATTCCATTGATTAGACAGTTTCACCACATCTAATTGTCCAGATTGGAAACCTATCGATATTTGTGCAAATCCAACATAATCCATTCCCCTTTTATTTCATCAATTCCTCTTTTTCATCTCATGTTAGATTTGTGATCAAATTCTACGTTGCATCCTCTCTATTGTGCTAGCCATTGATCTCTAATGGATTCCATCGTATTTGTTTTCTATTTCTTGGCAATAAAACAACAAATGGAATCATTGTACTGTTTTCTATTCCATTATAGTCATTTTTCAAATCCATTTGCTCTTTTGGATTCTATTTCTCTTTTCTATTTCATTCAAATTCGGACAATTAGACGGAACCATAATAGACAAGGCCTAAGGGTTGCTTATTAATCCATTAAGCATCCAAGAATAATGGAGAAGAGGTTATGTGCGATATTAAAGAATGAAATCAATAGATAAATTTCTAGCCAAAACACATTTAAATAGTTCAAACTTTTTCACAACATAATCAATTAGAGAACAATTTAAAAAATTACAAGGCGTAGGTTTAATAATTGCTAAGAGGAAGGATAATGATAGTCACTACATATGGAGTAGTCGTCTTCTTTCTTGAGATAGGGTTCATAAAAACCCACCCAAATCACTATTGTCATTTGAATAAGTTAAAGGCATGAAAAGGGGTCAACAATGACAATGAGGGAATGGCGATGAAGGGAAGAGAGAGAGGGAGAGAGGGAGAGAGGGAGAGGGAAAAAGAAGAGAGCAGACATACATATGTTCGGAACACCAAAAAGAATTCGAGGAGAATCATTCACTGTATAATGAAGTAGGTTTTATGTCCATTGGAGAGTCATTTGACATATAATGTATTATGTCATATGCTTGATTTTTGCGTTAAAAATATATGCCACAAGGCCGTAAGATGGGATGCCATTTGAAATCGTTTTATAACACATTATTTATTTTACTACTAAACAAACACATGAAAACAAAATTTGTTATGAAAACATTTGTTTTCATGTCATTTTATGAGCAAACAAATGGAGCAAAAGGAGTCTCAGTTATTGTTTAAAACTTAAAAAAAAATATTTGCTTGTTATTTTGTCGAGTTAGTTGGATAAGCGTGTAGAATGAGACTTTATTTGGCACTGCCAATAATGAAATCATTTCATTTCAAATCCCAAAGCATTAGAAATCATAATGTGATGGTTGAAGATGATCTCATTTCGATTCATATTGATTTATTAATGGATCGATTTTAAGTCATCACCAAAATATATATGAAAACATATACCATGTCATTATATAAAAAAACCAAGATGAATTCATTTCTAATTTTAATTACCAGATCAATATAAATCTGAATGATTTCATTCTGAACTATCACATTATGGCTACAAATGCATTGGGGATTTAAAATGAAATGATTACATTATAGTCACTTTACTGCCAAAACACACCCTGAGTCAACTGTTGAATAGATAAATATTCTATAATATAAGATATTATAGAATTTAAAAATTACTTGCCAAAATACAACATAAAAAATGAAAAAGGTCTACACCAAAATTTGTCTGTCCTCCCATGTTCCCACACCACAAGGTGACTTGTATTTTTTTTGTTTTGTTTTTAATTTGGTGCCTCTTTTCAGGTACCTACCTTTTCATTTGTACACTTTTAATCCTATACATCCCTTATTCTGGATATCTGTTTTTTCATTTGACAATCATTTTTTTAGAAGGTTTTAACCTTATATCTCCCTTATTTCCTTTTCATTTGTACACTTTTAATCCTATACATCCTTTATTCTGGATATCTGTTTTTTCATTTGACAATCATTTTTTTAAAAGGTTTTAACCTTATATCTCCCTTATTTTGGATACCTACTTTTTTTATTTCAAAAGTTTTATGGTTTTTCCCTGTAGTTGCTTGGAGTAATTTGGCAAGGTCCTGAATCAATGGTTGGGATTTTGTGCTCCTCCTAAATTGCACCTAACATCCAGTTGCATGCAAGGAGGACACATCGGGTTGAAAAGTGATTTACACTTTTTTTTTTTGGGGAGAGGTGTAAATCACTTATTGACATGATGTGTCCCCTCTGCATGCGGGGAGACATTAAGGGCACTTTAAGGGGTATGCCAAATCATGATCCCCAATTGTATCTCCTTAACGAACATCTAAAGTACTCCCACATGTAGGGGGGACACATCACGTTTTAAAGTTAAAATACCCCCCCCAAAAAGTGTAAATCACTTTTTCGACATGATGTACCCTCCACATGGAGGAGACTCTAGGTGTTTTTTAAGGAGGAGCACCAAATCTGTGTTGAAATTGTAGAGGCTGAATCAGACGTCATTAAACCAGTTGGGATTTGTACTCCTCTTAAAGTGCCCCCACATGAAGCGGGGATAGATCAGGTCAAAAAGTGATTTACATTTTTTGGTGGTGGTGAAAATCACTTTTTGACGTGATGTGTCCTCCCTTGCATGTAGGGAAACATTAGAAACATTTTAAGGGGGCACACCAAATCTTGAGGGTCATTCAACTCTGCTCGCAAAAGATTAGGTTAATTTAATTCAGTGCAACTTGGTGCCGCTCTTAACGAACACCTAAAGTCCTGCTGCATGCAGGAGGAGACTCAACACATCAAAAAAGTGTAATTACACTTTTTAGGGGAGATGGTTTTCACTTTTTTACGTGATGCCATCTCCTGTATATAGAAGGACTTTAATGTTCAAGCAGATGCACCAAATCCTGGGTGGTAATTGGAAGGATGAGAAAAAGTTCTCAAAAAACCTTCTTACAACATGCACTAGAAATTGGGTGAGAATGAATCTTGTGAGAACTGTGAAAACGGCATCAGGGTACGGACACATCATCGCCGAAAAGTGATAAGTGCCCCCCAAAAAGTGTAAATCACTTTTCGGTACTGATGCGTCAGCTCCTCCGGTGCCGTTTTCACGGTTCTCTCACGAGATTCGTTCTCACATAATCCAAGCCCACATGCATGGGATCGTATTGGTTGCTCTGGACTCTTAAAAATGAAACACGTGTTTATATTGTCCTAGAGGGCCAAGTACACGTCCGAGTGCTTTATGTTATTTCCGAAACAATGGTAGGTTATTTTCGGATATAAATCCTAGGAGTGCAACTATGATAAAACCCAAACAAATCCCCCTTTTCCTTTTCGTGCCTCCTCTTCCCTTCGAAAGAAAAGCCTCCAGAAAAAAAACGAAGAAAAAACAAGAAGAAGTAAGATTTCATTGATCTTCTTAACTTCCACTCTACATATATCATAGACATGGCCCTCCTCGAGCTCTAGGGTTTCTTGTTCTTGTTTTTCTCCTCCGTTCGGTAAAAAGGTTCAGCCAGAAAAGAGAGAGCATTACATGGACGAAGAGAAGGATAAGGGGCTCGTTCTTGTTGCTAGGAAAGCTTGTTTTGGTCTCCCAACAGCTTGTCCTGAATGCTTGCCTGTTTATGTTTATCTCAGATTCGCCAACGTGTCATTTGATTTGCGTTTCAATGTGATTCATCCTGATTCAGGTAACTGTTTTTCTCTCTACTTCTCACACAGTGCTATTGTTTTTGTGTTTTATTTTTTTTAATGCCTTCAGTTATTCTTTTAGACATGTTGGATGGTTGAGTTTTAAGCATTTTTTCTTCTATTGGGTACTTCACAGTTGAAAAAAGTATTTACATTAATTTTATTTTGTTTGAAATTGCTTTTTCTTTTTTTCTTTTATTGAAATTGGCATTGTATAAATGGGTTCTCTTGGAAATTTAGTATCAGAAATCATTGTCCATTAAGTTGAATTTTTTTTATAATTTGGGTCCCTTGGATTGATTATTGGGCTATGATCCTTTCCCCCTTTTCTGGTTATCTTGGGTTTGGGATGGATCATTTATTTTTATTTTTATATTTTGAAAGGCAGAAATGTTTTTACTGTTAATTGTAATTCGTTTTTGCTATCTGCTCGGGTACCTGTGATTGGATTGCTGAATTTGATGGGTCTGATTTTCCTTGGATGATTGCTTTTTACCGGATTTCGACAAGGCTACTAAGATAATTCTAGATGTTAGTATTTATTGTTGTTACCATCCAAATTGCTTTTTACGAGTTATTTGTACCACACTTCATGCAGCTCCTTAAAAAAAAAAAATGGTTATTATTCATCCTCTTGTTGCCTCAGACTTAGGTTTATTTTAGTTTTGTTGTCTGTGTTGGATAACTTCCTTATTCTTCTTGTGGCTTTTTTTTTTATATCCTTTTCTTTTATTTCTTTTAATATTTAGATGTTTTTTCTGTAGACCAAAAAAATCACCTATATTTTTAACTGTCTACTTCTATACATGTGTCTCTTTTGATATGCATTATTTAGACTGATAAATCACCGAGTATTTTCTATTTATGCCTATCTTTTTTGATAGGCATTATTTAGGTGCTTTAACTGTCTTACTTTTTTCTTACAAGCATCATCACTAAAGGCCTGATAGGTATCATTTTGAGTGGTTTAGCCACTTTTGACAACTCCTATATTACTGTTATTAGAGCTTTCTTGTCCCTGACTACTCTTTCTCATCATTTGGGACCTTTTTATGCTGGAACCGGTATTGCATAGGTTCTAAATGTTGTCTTGCATGTGATCTGTAGAATATTTCAATCTCCATCATGGAAAAACTTTTTCAAGGTCCAGTTAGAGAAATTAAGGCAAGCATCACTACTGTAATTCAGAACAAGCTTCTACAGTTCCTAAATAGAAATTATTCAATAGAACAAATTGGTTATTTTAAAGAAATAAAGACTTGCAGATATCATTCATTGTGTTCGAGATCTATGCAAAAACAGCAAGTTTGTTTAGTCATGAATATTGCACAGTACTGACTACCAACGAGTTAGCTGACTCACTTGCAAGAATTTACGTACAGGAATATTCTTTTCATGGGAATCGCTCACTGGTACTACTTGTCTTTCCTTTTTCTGTAATATATTATTGTTACTATAAAAAAAAAAAAAAGGAAAAAAGAAAAAAAGAAAAGGAAAAAAGAAAAAAAGAAAAGGAAATACACTGACTGAACAAGATGGACCATATTTGACAGTTTAAGACAGGCTGGGCACGGTCATCAATTACATTTACCCTCATCAATGAAGAAGACATAAAAATTCCTCATGAGATGATTACTTTTCCACATTTTAAACCTTGAAATGCTCACGATGCCTTCTTCTGTATTATGATTGATTGAATGGGAGCAGCGGGATTTCCTTTGGGGGCGATGGAAAGAGCCTTCGGATCTTAATTTGGTTGCTTGGAATGATGTTTGCAAACTAAAGAGGCATGGGGGGTATGGGTTTTAAGTGGATTCACAAAATGATTATGGAGATTCAGGGTTGAAGATGTCAGTCTTTGGCGAAGAGTGAATGTGAGTTAGTATGGTTTAAAAAATAAATGGGATTACAAGAAGGTTATGGACACTCATGGAATTAGTCTTTATAAAGGAATTATGGTTCATTTGGAGTCTTAAAGGGGCAATTTCCTTAGATGTTGGTGCTGGTAATCATACCTTCTTTTGGGATGATATTTGGTGCTCTCCTAAGCTATTAAAGGAGGTAGTACCTATTACTTATAACATTGCCTCTAACCAAAGAACTTTGGTGGCTGATTAATGCGTGAAGGAAGATGGAAGTATTGGATGGAATGTTCAGCTTAGAAGGCTCTTGGATGATTGGGAAGTTGATCATATGGCTTGGAACCTTGGATACATGGGGATGCTTGATGCAACATATCAGCTAAGAAGAAGGGTTGATTTCTCTGCAGAATTGTTAAAGTGAAATAGGCTCTTGAGCTGGTTAAAGAATGGGAAAACAGAGAGTTGTTTAAGGCCTGCAGTAAGGTCAGATTGGAGGCTGAAGTAGTGGATTAATTAGTACTAATCAGAGAACCAATAAAAGGGTAGAACAGTGTCTATTCACTGGAGGTAAGAAAGCCTGGATTTAAGGTTCTGATCTGGGATGATGAGAGACTAATTGTGGGACCGAAATACGGTCTAGCGGAGACTGAATTAGGGCCAGTAAATGCTCAGGTCTGGGACAAGTATCAGGTCATGATGGGGTGGGTTTTGGGTTCTGATAGTGCTGGATTTTTGGCAGAAAACAGTGATTGAAGAAAGCCAAGATCATGGGGGTTATATGGGGTTAACCTGAACAGGTTTAAGGGAAAAACAGGGGATTAAAAAGGTTTGATTTGGACCATCGAATGGGCTAAAGGGCTGGTTTTGGGTTTTGGGTTCAAGAAAGGCTTCAAGATGTGATCTTGGTAGATTTCTTTAACTTAGAAAGTCAGAATAGCAAGAAAGATTCTGGCATGACCCGTGGTGCGACAGGGGCCTCTTGCGAGCAGTTTTCCAGTTTGCTATTCCCTTACGGAGTGCAAATGGGGGTCCGTAAAGGAGAATATGATTAGAACTAGAAGTTTTTGTTCTTGGAATATTCAGCCCAGAAGGAGCCTAAATGATTGGGAGATTTGAACTATGAGATGATTTGGCTATTAAACGAAGAGAAGAGTTTTTTTTGTTAAATCCATGTACGATGGTCTGTTATCTACATTCCAGTCCTATTTTCCGTGCAAGTGTGTTTGGAATCCGCATATTTAGATAAAAGTTCATTTTCTCTTGTGGAATAGAGCTTCGACGATTGATAATCTGATAAGGAGATATGGTAATAGAGCTTCGACGATTGATAATCTGATAAGGAGATATGGTAATTCCAAATTAGTGTTGTTTATGAAGGAAGGATGTGGAGTTAGTAGGTCATGTTTTCTTTCATAGCCTTCGGAGCAAATCGTTTTGGAACCATTTTTTTCACAGTTTTGGAGTTGCTTAGGTCCAACTGGAATCTTTTAGAAACTTTCTCTCCTGCTAGTCGAGACAAGGGATTGGTGCTAGGAAGGGGCTTAGTAGGCAGATGTGGCTTATGGTGCCTGCTGCGATCTATTGGGCTATTTGGGAGGAGTGTGACGAGAACTTTTGATGATTCCTCGAAGGAGTCTCGCAACATCTTTGAAGCATCCTCTCTAGAATTTAGGGTTGGATGTTTGTAGCCCAAAAAGGGAGGGGCCTCCCTTTAGTTCTTGGATTTATGATTGGGATTCCTTTATGTTTCATTACTAGCGTGGGAGTTGTATCTGTTTGTGTTTTGTTCCTCTCAAGCATTTCTCGTGCTGTATTGGTTTCTTCTCTTTTTTTTTTTTTCAATAAAATTACCTTATCTTCTTAAAAAAAAAAAAAGAATAACAAGAAAAAAGCAAGATGAAGAAGACAAGACTAGAAGAAAGAGAGAAGAAGATAAATGAGTAAGAAAGAGAGAAAATATTACTTGCTCATGGGAGAAGCGATGAGGAAAGGAGATAGAAAAGATTGGCTTGCAACCACCACCACACACGATCACATACTTTCACTTATTTTTAATCAACTAAAATTTTATTCATATTGTATATGTAGGTGTGTGTAGCCTTGAGGGTATTTATGTCATTCTATCATATGCATGTAGACCATTATATTGGTGTATAATCTCTTATGAATAAATACCTTACGTATGGAGAGACAATTGCTCTTATACGATTAACTCCAATTTGTCTTAACTTCTCTCTCTTTTCTTTCTTCTTCTCTATTTCCTCCATTACTGGGCTTGTAGGTCTTCAAGTTGGTATCAGAGCAACGACGCCAAGGCAGGGACAAAATCATGTGTGCAGGGCTGTGCTGATGTCAGCAGGTCGTACGGTGTGCCAGACCTCGAAACCCTAGGTGGTGGATCATTTTTTCCTGTTGGTAATTGTATTAATTTTTTTTGGATTTTTTTGAAGCCCGGAGATGGGATTTTCGAAAGGTTTAGTTCGATCTTGAAAAAAAAACCCCAAATCGGTGGATTCATCAGATCTGATCAGGTTGGAAAATTTTTCTTTGATTAGTATTAAGAGGATGGGTCGTTTTTGACTAAGGAATCATCCAAAACTTGTTTGCTGCGATTTGGTTGAGGATTGAAGTCTTGGTGGCGATTTTTTTAGGTTCCCAGGCTCACGGTTTTGACACCTGACGCTATACCCAATTAATTAATTTTTTTTTTGATAAAATCTTGTGTGCAACAATTATGTATGCCTTTGATGAGGTTTTTGAAGACTCTACAATGCTTGTTTGTGTTGTTCGGCCTTCGATCTATGTTTTGGGTGCTTTAAGGCCTCTCTGCTAGTTGTTTGTAGGCAGTGTGATCGTGTGCCCAAGGTGTGACCAGGGCGATCTTGTAGTTAACATTGTTTTTCGTTTGTGTAGTGGTTGGTTCGCTTGTGTGGGGCTTACTCTTTGTGCTATTAGTTGTGGTTAGTGAATTTCCAATTATGAGTTATCGGAGGAAAAGAGCTGGACCTTAGACCAGACTGTGGGTGATTCAACTACCAAAGAGATGAGTACTATCCAAATAGTCGGGGATACATCTCAGCCCCAAGTAACATCTGTGAAGTTTGATGACAACAACTATCTCATGTGGTCTAAGTCAGTGTTGATTTATATTCAAGGTAAATATAAGGAGGAGTACCTAACCGGTGAGATGGTAGTAGCCCCTCGGTCTGATCCTCATTATAGGAAGTCGAAGATAGAGAATGCAACTGTAATGAGTTGGTTGTTAAATTTAGTGAAGCCAGAAATTAGCGACCACTTCTTATTCATGGAAACAACCCATTAGATTTGGGATGCCATTGCCAAGTCGTATTCTGAAATGGGCCACACAGCTAAAGTGTATGAGTTGAGACAACAGATTGCTCAATTCAAGCAAGGAAATCAGCTCCTTGCTTTGTATTATTCCTTTAAGGAAAATGTGGGATTAGTTGGATTACTACACTACATATCGCTCGGCCTGTGTGAAAGATACCATTGAGTATAAGAAGCATGTTGAAAGTATTCAAATATTTGAATTCTTGGCAGGGCTAAATCCTGAGTACGAACATGTGCAAGTCTTATTTCTTGGGAAGGACCCCTTGCCCTCCTTAAATGAGGTTTATGCTCACATACATAGGTAAGAATGACGGTAAGAGGTGATGAATGTGACTATCTCCTTTGAAAAATCAACACTAGTTTTTACTTCTACTAGAGGTGGCCAGGGTGGCATTACAAGACGTGGTCGTGGTGGGCGAGTGAACTTCACTTCTGATGATAGAGACCGGCTAAAGTGTGACCATTGTGGCAGATTTCGATATACTAAAGACCAATGTTGGAATCTTCGTGGACGACCACAAGATCTCCCCCTACATTCCTATCCCTGAGGTGGATCCAATAGTGGCCGGGGAGGAGGCTGGTTTGGTTTCAGCCGCTTTAATGCTCATTCAGTGACTATTATGCCACAAGAGGCAACGACTCTCCCACCTTCAGCCTCACCTTCCAGTTCTTCAAAATGGGGGCTTGTCTAGAGACGAGATTGAGTCATTTAGATACTTTGTTTCTCAACCAGACCATCCTTCTAATGTTCCTTAATCATCTTTTGTGTATTTAGGTACATCTGCATCTGCCTTGTATGCATATGTCTTTAATCCACAGAGCTCCTGAATTATTGATTCAGGGGCCTCCCACCATATGACTGGTATGCCATCCTCCTTTTCTTCTTATAAGGTTTTTTTAGGCAAAAACAAGGTTTGAATTGCAGACGGATCCCTTTTGTCGATAACAGGACAGGGGGATATTTCTATTATCCCTGAGCTATGTCTGTTATCTGTGTTACATGTTCTTAAGTTCACTCTTAATTTGTTGTCCAGTAGCCATATTACAAAAGAGCTTAACTGTTGTGTTACTTTTTTTCCATCTCATTGTGTGTTTCAAGACATGGTGATGAGGCAGACAATTAGTTTGGGGTATGAGAAGGATGGTCTGTACCTTCTGCATTCTAGTTTGCCGGTAGCTACACCAGCAATAAAGAAGAACAATTTTACTTTAAGATCAGATGAGTTATTCAGTTGGCATCGCCGTCTAGGTCATTTGTCTTTTTCTTTGTTGAAAAAAATGTTTCCTCAGTTTTCTTGTTTTATATCTAATTTCTTTTGTGAACCATGCCAGTTGGCTAAACATTGTTGAGCTATTTATCCTTTTAGTAATAATAACAAAAGTGATGCTCCTTTTTCTCTTGTGCATTCTGCTGTGTGGGGACCATCCCCTACAAATTCTTTGTCTGTGTTTAGATACTTTGTAACATTTGTGGATGATTGTTCTTAGGCAACTTGGGTTAACATGTTAAAGAACAAAAGTGACGTGTTTGCAGCCTTCAAATCCTTCCATAGTCTGATTATTACACAGTTTAACACTAAACTTCTCGAGAGTATTCAACCCTAAACAGAGCGGTGGCGGAACAGGATTCGTGTAGCTGACCCCAAATAGTTAGGATAAGACTGTTTGTTGTTGTTGTTAACACTAAACTTCAAATCCTGAGATCTGACAATTGTGGTGAATATCTTTCTCGAGAGTTCTCCTTTTTCCTTGATACCTTTGACATTATTCACCAGACTACTTGTTCGGGTATTCCTGAGCAAAATGGGGTAGTTGAACGGAAAAATAGACATTTCTTGGAGATTGCCCGTACAATTATGTTTACCATGGATGTGCTTGGGACGTTCTGGTCTAAGGCCATCTAAACGACAACATACCTCATTAATCGGATGCCCTCATGTGTTCTTTCTTAAAAGGCCCTTGTTGAGATCCTGTTTCCTAACTCATCCATGTTCCCTTTACCACAAAAAACCTTTAGATGTATTTGTTATGTCCATGTACCTAAATCTGATCGCACCAAGTTAGTTCCAAAGGCACTTAAATGTGTTTTTCTAGGCTATAGGGTAAATTAGAAAAGGTACAAATGTTTTCATCCTCCTACCTATCGTTACTTTGTGTCTCACGATGTAACCTTTTTTGAGTCCATTCATTTTTTTTCGGCTCGTGGGACATTTCTCCAGGGGGAGCAGTTTGCAAGTGAAGAGTTGTCTGACTCGCTCTACTTTAGTCCCTATTCCTCTTCCTGTTCCCGTTCCGTTGTATCACTTTGATAACAAAGATAGTAGTACTAGTAGCAAGGGGGAGTTACAAGTATATTCTCGAAGACATAAACAAAGAACACACATGGAAGAGGCACAAGAATACCTGAATTTTCATGACCCACTCTAGGAGTTGCCTTTTGAACCAGTTTCTAATACAATTAATATTTCTTCCCTTTCTCCAGCTCATGATGATTTGGATTTGCCCATAGCTCAGAGAAAGGGTCTTAGAACTTGTACTCAATACCCTATGTCAAATTTTGTGTCTTATGATTCCTTGTTATCTCTTTTTGTAGCTTCTCTGTGGCATTGCCTTCTGTTTCTATTCCTCACAGTGTACCTGAAGTATTAGCACAACAAAAATGGAAGGATGTAATGGTTAAGGAAATGAAGGTGTTAGAGAAAAATAATACGTGGGAATTAGTTCCTTTTCCCAAAGGAAAGAAACTGGTAGGGTGCAAGTGGGTATTCACAGTCAAATACAAGTTGGATGGGTCGGTGGAGAGGTATAAAGCACGTCTCGTTGCAAAATTGTACATTCAAATATTTGGCATAGACTATCAGGAGACGTTTGCCCTGGTAGCTAAAGTGAATTTAGTAAGGGTACTCATCTCTTTTGCTGAAAATCAAAACTGACCACTCTTTCAATTTGATGTGAAAAATGCTTTCCTACATAGAGACTTAGAGGAAGAGTTATATATGGCTACTCCACCAGGTTTTCATATGATGTATGCTGAGGGGAAGGTCTGCAAGATAAAGAAGGCATTGTATGGTTTGAAGCAATCTCCACGTGTGTGGTTTGAGAGATTCAGATAAGTCATATTGAAATCTGGATATAAGCAAGCTCAGGCTGATCACACTTTGTTTGTCAAGAGACAAGGTTCTCACGTGACAGCTTTAATAATGTATGTTGATGACATTATTGTTGCATGAAACGATGCTACTGAAGTGACACGATTCAAGGATGGGTTAGTTAAAGAGTTCGAGATTAAGGACCTTGGATCTCTCCAACTCCAATACTTTCTTGGGATTGAAGTTGCCAAATCTAAGCAAAATATCTTTCCATCTCAAAGAAAGTATGTGTTGGATTTGTTAAAGGAGTTTGGAATGGAAGCCTGCAAATCTTGTGCTACACCAATTGAGGTGAATCAATTCATCGATTAAAAGAAGATGACAATGAGAAACTCATTGATGCTGAGAGATTTCAAAGACTAGTGGGATGCCTTATTTACTTATCCCTTACTTGCCCAAACATTACGTATGCTGTGAATGTTATTAACCAATTCATGCATGCACCAACTCAAGATCATATAGAGGTTACAGACCGGATCTTTAGATACTTAAAGGGTTGTCTAGAAATGGGTCTCTTGTACAAGAGACATGGTCATCATCGTGTTGAGATTTACACTGATGCTGATTTTGCTGGTTCACTCACAGACCGTCAGTCTACATCTGAATATTGCTTTCTCGTTGGAGGGAACTTGGTTACTTGGAGAAGCCAAAAGCAGTCTATGGTAGCCAGATCAAGTGTTGAAGCAGAGCTCATGTCTATGGCTCATGGAGTTTGCGAATCATTATGGTTGAAAATGTTGCTGTCCGAAGTGGGATTTCACACCCAGGCACCTGTGAGTCTACATTACGACAACAAAGCTGCCATCAATATTGCACATGACCCTATGTAACATGATCGAACTAAGCATGTAGAGGTTGATTGTCACTTTGTCAAGGTCTATTTTAATAAGGACAATATTTGTACCCCTTTTATACAAACTCATGACCAACTCACCGACATCTTTACTAAGAGCTTGGTTAGACCGCAGTTCATGTTTCTAGTGAGTAGTGAGCAAGGTGAGAATGCTCAATATCTATTCTCTAGCTTGAGGGGGAGTGTAGGCGTGTGTAGTCTTGAGGGTATTTATGTCATACTATCATACGTATGTAGACCATTATATTGGTATATAATTTCTTATGAATGAATACCTTGCGTACGGAGAGACAATTGCTCTTATACGATTAACTCTAATTTGTCTTAACTTCTCTCTCTTTTCCCTCTTATTATCTACCTTTTCTTCTTTATTTCCTCCTATACTAGGCTTGTAGGTCTTCAAGTGTATATGCCTTTATAGTCTTACACTCTTTGAAATAAAAGAATCCTAGTTTAAATCAAATCCCTAAGCATTCGGAGGACTCTTTATTGACTCAACTTCGTATTTGATATAAACTACTAAAATAAGGTAAAATTCCTTAGCTAAAAGACTCCTAAGGGACATGACCTAACTTAAAAGACTTTCCAACATATGACACCACAAGGGGCTGTCAATTTGTCCTCATGGGCCCCACAAAACATACTCCAAGATCTCTAAAATTCTGGAAACTATGGAGATGTCGACCAGCTCATCAATGGGCCCCACTTTGACTCTTAAAAGAGTCCTAAATAACCTAAAGATTGTGCTATTCGATCAGTACTCTCAAAGCACTTACAAAAATTTCAAAAGCAGCCAAAACTAATCCCAATTACAAGTAAACCCTTGGCCCTTAAGGTCTTATTACAAAAGACACTTTTTGCTAATAAAATTTTAACAAAACACCCTAAAAAACAGAAAATTAATTCCTAACTCCAGACATCCAAGGGGGCTTATCGATGGTCTTCCAGTTTTTTTTTCTTTCTCTTGATTGGATATGCTCCAGCATCAATGCTTCAGTTAAGCATGTATAAGGAGGATCAGTGAAGATGGATGCCGGCTGTTAATGTCCAATTCTCTGTCAAATCGTGCTGTAACTTCTATGAGGTGCATGAGGTGGTGGACACTTGGTGGATAAGCATTTGCCAACCTGGGCCCCTTTCGAAGTATTGTGGGTGCTCCTGGGTGACGTTAGGGCCCTAGTGGAGCAGTGGTTTCCCCAGGCTGAAATTATAAGAGGAAGGTATTGTGGAGATTGTTGATCCCGGTGATATTATGGTTCTTATGGCTTGGGCATAATAATCGGACTTCTGAGAATTATGCGGAACCTTCTTATAATGTGGTCAGGAGAACTAAGGAGAGATGTTTTTTTATGGGCTGTACATTGTAAAGAATTTTTGATTGGTCTTTTTTACATATTGGAGTGGGGTGGATTAACATGATTAAAGATTGTGAGCCGCCTTAATTTTTGGTGGGGTGCTCGCTGTTTTTCTGGTTTGTGGGGATGCTTTGTCCCCTTTCTTTAATGAAATTTTGCGCTTTCCTCTGGATGCTTTTTCTTATTAAAACAAGTGCATTTAAAGTGGTGTTTGGTGTTGTAACACTCAAAGTTGATCCCCAATTAGATGAATCTTGCCAGTTCCTTATTTCAACTTGTTTCTTGACAAAGCTCTTTCACAAGCTTATTTGCTTCCAGGTGTAAAATATCACAGGATCCGATTGGCTTAATATTCAGGATAAAGGCTAAAGCTGATTCATTATATCAATACATGGGATGTGTTTGGGCTAATGAGAGGTCAGGCTAATAGAAATGGAGCTGTGTTTTGGACATGGACATGGACATGGACATGGCGTCGTACTCCAGGATTTTAGAAAACCCAAACAGTAGACACTGAATGCTCATAAATTTATACAGTTAGCATTTTTATTTAGAAGGCCCACCAACAGAAAGGGTCATTTGAGGAATGTTACTTTGTGGACAAAAAGTGTACAGGTAACTCCTGGAAAGGATCGAATATTTACAACAAGATCAAATGTTTACAACCATGATCAAATATTTACAACCATATTAGAGATATTGTTATTTTTAGTGTGTTGCACCTGGGCCAGCCAAGTGGTTGAACCATTCAATGTAGGAACCACTCTTGCATGGATACCAATACATAAGTGGGAAGTCAACATGTGCTAAGAAGTCCAACTCCTGTAGCTGAAAATACATGTGTATTGGGACTTGTTCAATAAATAATATTTATTGCTAAGAACTGGGGTTATATCGTGAATGATCTTATTCATATACCTGTATAGTTAAGGGCATAATTAACTAGAAGCTTTCTACAGGAAAAAGATGGAATTCATTATATTTGTTAGATATTCATTTACCTTAGGCAAAAATGGGTGAACAAGAAAGAAATCTAGAAGTGTCACCCAATCAGAGAGAGAGAGAGAGAGAGAGAGGGAGGGTCTACTACCAGCCTATGGAGGTCCACGGTGATGCGGACATCGTCAAGAGACTTTTACATGTGCCCATACACAAGAGGGCCAGATTAAGGAATCAAATCAGCAGTTTTTGAGGAGTTCTTTTAGGGTCGTTTTTGTTTTAGTTTATTTGGATTTATTTTATTTTATGATTGTTTCCAAAGGAAAAGAACAACAACAACAACAACAAACCGCCTTATCCCAACTATTTGGGGTCGGCTTCACGAATCCTGTGACAAAATTTAGATTTTATGTGATAAAGCATTAAATGCCAGGGGTTTAGATGTAATTAGGGAGTTTTAATTAGGAGTCTTTTAAAAATAGGAGTCTTGTCTTTTAAGAAGTCTTTTGTTTAAGAAGTTGGTTTAGAATAAGAGTCCTAATGGGTTAAAGAGTCTTATGAGTCAAGTCTATAAATCAAAAATGACATTAGGATGTAAATCACATTTGAATATTGAATAAAAATTTGAGAATCTTGAGTCCCATGAGTGGGTACCATATCTCCCTTTAGATTGTAGCGCGGTTTGCCATTCTCTCTCCTTTCTTCTCTCTATCACACGAGTAAATGATTCTTTTTCTCTTTTCTCTCTCTTTCTTGACGTCTAATCTTTCTTTCTCATTTCTTTCTTAATTCTTGCTAGTTATCATTAAGCATTCTTGGTGTTCTTGAGGAAGAAAAGAGGTCACACCTCTTCAATCTGTAAAAGGGGAGTTTGAATATGACCACAACGCCTACTGGTGGTAAATCTTATTAAGAAGGGTCGTCTTTAGGGTTCTAAACCTTGAAACCCTCGAAAGCTCAGAGATTAGAGCATGCACGTGAAGTTTATCATCACATTAAGCACTCTCTATCGCTGCTGCATACAATAGTAACATTAGCGTACTGATGAAGCACTACATATGAACCAACAACTTTCTACTACTATTTATGTCTGCCAGAGCCACCAGAAGCATTGAGCATGTTTGTCAGGGACACGGGACGTGGAGGTCTTTCAAAAGCGAGTGGATTCTCAACAACTTTTGTAAGAGTAGGGTTTATTTGTGATTTTTCTGTTGTAGAGTGAAATAGTTTCAATACAAATCACCTAGCTCGAGGAAGAGCTTTTGAAAGTGGACATAGGCCAAGTTGAGCTGAACCACTATACATTTTCTCTTCTTGGTGTGCTTGTCTTATTTTATATTTGCATCCATATTTGATTGTGATTCAAGGAAACATCTTATTGATTAAATTGGATCATTGTTGCACACACCACAATCTTGTTAAATATAAGAAATTTAAAACTAATTGGAACGCTATAGGGATTGTGCTCCTTGATACAAATGATGTTAATTCATATTGACCAATTATTTGTGCAAGTAGATTAATTGTGAATCGCATAACATTAAACTCAATCGAATAATTGGATAATCTAATTGGACTTGATATATTTGTTAATTACATGAAAAATTAAGAACACTTCTATTCATCCCCTCTAAGAGTATTTGTGAACACACTAGGTAATTTCAATTGTTTTAAGTGTCATGGCTATGGACTCATGAGTTATTATTATTTTTTTGGACACATGAGTTATTAATGTCCGACCAAGAAATCGTTTGTATATAGTAATGGAATCACATGAAGATGCTGCTGATCCACACGAAGACAACGATGGAGAAGAGGACTCTCCTCATGCTGTTGGTTACTTCTTTGATGATGATTTATAGGATGAGGACATAGACACTTCTTTTGCAGCAGTAGGATGATGTATTCTTGCTTCTCTAAAGCAAGAGAAGGAAGGCTGAAGGCTTACTACTATTTTTCAGACCTTGGTTACTTGTGGGGAGCAATCAAATAAGTTGATCATTGATGGGGCTACAATTTGAATGTTGTCTCTGAGTTTGCATTAGACTGATTGAAGCTACCACTACAAGGTAGCATGGATTGATAATACTTCTATACCGGTAAGCCAACACTATTTGGTTTCCATTAATACTGGATCTTACTCTGATTCTATACGGTGTGATGTTAAATTATCCAAAAAAAAAACATGGTGTGATGTTAGTCCTATGAATGTGACTCGCATATTACTTGGTCGTCCATGGCTCTATGACCTGAGATGTTTATCATTGTGGAAAGTTTAAAACATACACTTTTACCTTCAATGATAAAAAATGTCTATGACCATGTAGCAAGTAAAGAGCCATGGTTGGAAGAAGCCTATAATGAAGGCTGAACCAAAGAAGAAGAACCTCCACCTCCTCACAAAGAAAGAATTTGAATCGAAAAGCAATAAGATTAGTGTTGTCTATACACTAGTTACAAAAGAAGTGAACAACTCAGCCAATGAACCATTGTTAGACATTTCCAAGGAAGCTGAAGAATTATTGTCTGACTTCTCAGACTTGATTCTAGAGGAATTCCTGAAATGGTTGCCATCCATGGGGCATATTTAGCATGCCATTGATTTGGTGCTCGGTTCTGAATTGCCAAATCTACTAGCCTATAGAATGAATCCTATTGAGCATGCCAAGCTCAAGAGGAAAATGGATGAGTTACCATCCAAAGGCAATGTTTATGAGAGCCTTAGCCCATGGACTATTCCGGCTTTGTTGACACCGAAGAATGATGGTTTGTGGAGGATGTGTGTTGATATTAGAGCCATAAACAAAATCTTAATCATGAATTGGCTTTCTATCCCATGACTTGATGACATGCTCAACATGATTACAGGTTCTTTTATACTTTCAAAGTTAGATCTTTTCATAAAAAAAAATAAATTCAAAGTTAGATCTTCGAAGTGACTATCGCTAGATTTGGATATGTCTAAGTGACGAGTGGAAGACTGCATTCAAGACTAAGGATGACCTATATGAATGGCTGGTCATGCCATATGGCCTTTCTAATTCGTCGGGTACCCTTATAATGGTGATGAACCAGGTATTCCAACCTTTTATAGGCTATTTTCTTGTCGTTTATTTTGATGATATTCTAATATATAGTAAGACTGAAGAGGAACGCGTATCTCACCTTTAACAAGTTATCTTTACATAAACTTGAAAAAGTGTTCCTTTATGGCTCGACATGTGGTGTTTTTTTGCAATTGTCGTGTCTACTGAAGGTATTAAAGCAGGCCTCGATAAAGTATGGGCCATACGCTAGTGGCATACTCCTACTTCCTTGTATGAAGTATATAGCTTTCATGGGTTAGCTACATTCTACCGGTGCTTCATCTACAATTTTAGCACCGTCATGACTCTTATTACTGATTGCATGAAGAAAGGGTAGTACAAATGGACCAATGCCGCAACCAAAGCGTATAAGGAAATAAAGAAGACGCTTACTGGAGCCTTTATTTTGCAACTTTCAAACTTCGTGAAAGTTTTTGAAGTTGGGAGTTGTGGAACATTAAGTTAAGGACATCCAGTGGCGTATTTCAGTGAGAAGCTTAATGAGGCTGAACAAAGGTACTCTACCAATGACAAGGAGTTTTATGCAATGGTGCAAGCTCTAAGATTTTGGCGACATTATCTCATTTCAAAAGAGTTCGTGTTATATTCTGATCATGAGGTCCTTAAGTTGATGATGACATCGGGTCCAGACGCGAGTTTCAGGTCTACTAGAGGAGGTGCAGGAGAGATGTGCTTATGATGTGGCTTTATTAGAGTAGTTATTTTATTTTATGTTGCTTTATGTCTCTTGTTGGAGGGGGACACGTGATAGTGAGGGTAGTATTGTCTTTAGTAGGTGTTTAGGGGTATTTTTGTTATTATTTATAGTTTGGATTATTTTGGGGTTTGAGTTATGAGATATGGGTTATTTGTGTCCACTTTCTATTTACTTGCAGCTTCCCTGGTCTTAGAACTCTATTTATAGAGCCCACGACCAACCAAATAATTTTTATGAAATTTTGAATAAAAAAAAAAGATTGAACGACTACTAACTCTTCTTCTTCATTGTGTTGCAAGATGGAGGCCAAAAACCCTGGAATGGGACTAGGCCCCCACCTAGTTTAACGCTAGTGGTAGAGTCCCTTGGGTTAAAGGTCTCTCATTCCCATTTTTCTTCTTGGTTATATATATATATATATATATTTCAGATTGTAAGTTGCTGAACAGAGATACCTGTAAGAGATTCATCACCGACAAGTCTTCTTTAAATATCTGAGCAAACAAACACATCCAGGACCTTCCCTAAGGCTATACGATATTATCACAAGCCATTCCCAGGTACAACAATTTGTTTTGAAGTTCTTGCTAAGATCTTCCTACCCGGGCACGAAATCCACTGCTGAAGCAGTTTTGGAAGATTGCATCGTGGCTGCTACCTTTGCCCTTTTGGAATGAATCAAACTCTCTACAAGGTTCAGATCCTCTGTACGATCCTTGATGTTGTGGACTTTTAGTCATATCTTTAGTTTTTCTGAAGAATAATCTCAAGTTCAACATTCCTAGGCGTGAATAGTGTGTTTTACGTGATTGTACGAGATCGAATACCATTGATTGATCTCTACAGCTTTGCTAAGGGTTTCTTTTCTGGGGTTTGAGGAACTCCTGGACGATCCCAAGAGTGGTGGAACCATTCCCTAAAGCTCCTTCAACTGGTACCCAAGCTTGGGTCTATGAACAACAGGCAGCAAGAGTGTTCTTCTGCATCAGATTTGTGTCAACACCAATACACCTCTTGTAAAACCTGTCCTTGCTCATGATTTTGAGGGATTGACATATGGAGAGCTTCTATCAACTTCATCACGGCCAAACAGTTTCAATACTCATTCTTATATCACTCTCGAATCCCTCTAATAGTGGTTGCTGCCTTGCTGGTGCTTGTGTGTGACATATGCTAAAGTGCTGGCTGTGCCAACTTTGCTGAACATACCCTATTTGTTTGACCCTGTTTCCTATGTGTGTGACCTGATTTTAGCATATGACAGCTCTTAAACCACTCCTCCTCATCTCCCAATTTTATCTGTTATTTATCTTCTGATGTTGCCATAACTTAACACTTTTAGACCTTTAGTTAGCTCAAAATTTCTTAGACTGCAGCCTTACATCCTTTGTTTCCCTGGATTAGTTTGATAATATAGCTTATAATTTAGATCCTTTATTTGTTCATTAATTACTCATTAACTCCCTTCATGCAAATGAATATAATCTAAAAACCTACTTGGATTAGCATGTAAACTTGCAAGGAGTAATCTTGTTTATTTTTGTTTTTTACTTTAGCAATTTTATTCCTATCTCCTGAGCATACACTCACTATCCTACATGCATGCTGCATCAAAGTCTTCATCATGGACTCCCAGATTACCTTGGCTGTAGGTATCAATAAATAATTATTTGCGATATGTGGCTGCATAGAGTGAAGGAGACATGATATAACCATCACATTCTCAACTTCTCACTTTGTAAACGCTGATTCTTTCGGATGGGGCACCTTTGCATTACTTGTCAAATACTCAAATCTAGCTTTCCCAATGTACAGTTTGGCAGACTGAGACCAGGCAAGGAAGTTAGTCCCATCAAATCTGACTGTAGTGATCAAAGTATTAGGGTACTCATGCACAACCCCGTTTATACTACCCACAGCTTCTGAATTTTTTCTCTCTTTTGACATCTTAAGAAGATCAATAAACTGAATGATGAATTGTCACGTTCTGGAACAGACTTCCACACGTCACATACACAATTATTTTACTTGGCTACATAGCCTACACGACTCAAGTACTTGAACGATCACCACTATAACCTGTAATCAGCAAGAAGAGAATAACAAGAAGAGAGCCAGGCGGTAACATCAGTCCACGAGATTCATCAGAGCTATACTTGATGAAATCAAATGGGGTTTGTGGCAGAAACACACTATGATATACGGCTTCCAAATTGCTATAACCAATCAACAAAAAAATTTGTGCCGTACGTACCATACGAAATACCGAAACCTGGTATTGTGAGCTTTTCACAAAAATATCTTAAAATTCATGGAACTCTTCGAAAACACTAGAAACAATCTCTAAATTTTGTCTAAAATAGAGATCTCTTGAAATCATTCGTCATCCTTCACAGACTTGGGTGATTGTATGGCTGTTGACATCAGCCCTAGTTGCTGACATCAGTGGTAAGGGGTGATGACCATGCTCTGATACCAAGTAGAAAACCTGCAATAAATATAATAATAGTAATAAGAAGAAAGATGTATGGAGAAATTGTATAGGTGTGTTAGATATCCTATACGTATTGTATTCCTTCACAATATATTAGGGATGGATATATAGTACCTTCCGTACCCTTGTGTGTTTACATAAATACCAAAGGAGATATATAATACTGAGTATAACAATTCTAACCCCCTTATGCATGCTGCATATACTTGTACATGTGTAAATATTTTCAATTCTGTAAACCGTTAGCATGCAAGTTTCCAGTTTTATTTTCCATTTGAGAGTGACCAGTCACTCCTTAACGGTTTAAATGGTAATAGATTGGTCTATCAGCATCAACCATTGCTTCTAGCTTTGGGAAGGCAATTTCTGAAAATAAGGAGCTTGAAGATTACAGACCTGAAGATATCTCCTTGTCTCTCTTGCGAATGATTTCATATAATATTGGGCAGGTGAGTTGCACAGTTTCAATTGTCTGTCAAGCAATGTTTTGATTAAATTTTGAGTGAGTTGCCAAAAGATAGGGTTTGGAATGGACAGAGGTTGGGTTGGTGTCAATCCAAACTAAACCAGTCTTGACTTGATATGACTGTAAGGATTCAAAGCCTGACCCAATATGTATAGTGTTGTCTGAGACCTGATCTGGGACCTGATATGACATATGAAATTTGCAAATAATATGTATGTATGTATGTATCGATGAGGCTAGCTAAAATTATAAAGGAGGAACTGGGTCAAAATTTGATCTCACAGTGCTGCCGATTTGGCTTTTCCTGAATTAGATATCTTACTTGAACGCGCTTCGATTTGGGATCAAGCGCATCTTCTTTGGAGGATTTTTCATCCGAGGTCATGCTTATACCATGGACACAATTTCCTTTGCGGTTCATTTCTGGTAAGTATCAACAATTAGCACTACTCTATCAAGTTTGGAAGAGTAGTGAGTTACCCAACTTTTTAACACCAAATCTTTTCCTTCTCTATTTTTGAATCCTTCCCTTTAAGTAGCATCTTTG